>PVIU01014997.1:18451-49940 GCA_004026605.1 Ondatra zibethicus | reverse complement strand
CAGGAGGGAAGGGGTGAAGTGGGGTACTAGAGGGGAGGAGTACAGTGGGGGATGCAAGAGGGGAGGAGTACAGTGGGGGGTTCAGGAGGGGAGGGGTGAAGTGGAGGTGCAGTACTTGAGTGCCCTGGTATGCACCTGGAGGTCAGACAGCAACTCTGGAGCTGTTCCCTCCCTCCACCATGCAGGTTCCAGGGATCAAACTCCAGCCAACAGGCCTGCAAGGCAAACACTTTGACCTCTGAGCCATCTCAGCAGCCCCGCCTGGTTTGTTTTTAAACACTGCAGTCTGGATTTCATCACCATCCCTCTAAACCAGACCCCGCTTGGCCCATTCATGCCGTCCTTACATCTCTTCCTTCTCCGTTTTAGTCTCGTGCTTATTGACGTCGGGGTCACTGGCCAGGGCTGCCGGCGTGTCCATCTTGGCCAGCAGAGGTGTCTGTTTTCCTTCCTAGGTAACAACAGATCATGGCATCAGGCAGTGACCACAGCTGACATTTAAGGGAGGACTTTCTTATTAAAGTGATCTTACCTGCTAATCCAACTATTTGCAGTTTATGAAATTTAATGACTTCTTTGCCACGCTACCACTAAAAAGAAATTTCTCTTGCAAAATGTAAGTGCCAATATAGCCAATATTTATATTGGCTAAGGATCTGAGACAAACCACAGAGGGTGGGCGGGGCGGGGTGGGGGGGCAGCTGTAACCCAGGACAGCACCCTTTATGACAGCAGCCTCACATCTGGACACCACTGCCTCTTAGAACCGCGTCTCCACGGTGGCAGAGCTTCCAGCTCTGAGCAGTATACTCTTGCACACCTGCCCTGAAGTCTGTGCACCTTAAATAATGTCACTTTCTCTTAAGAGTCATGTCTCCCACAGACACTGAAATGTTTAATGTCCTGCTGTGGGTTTCTGAGGACCTAGGTCAGTACATAGATGTTGGAGAGAATCTAGTACAACTTTGGTCCGTTCTCCTGCTACCACCTTCTCTTCTTTTCTCCTCCCTCTGACAAAGACTTTGACAGACAGAAAACATCTGGGACAGGAATAAAAACCATGTAATTCTAAGGCACAAAGCAGCTGTTGGTGGGGATAACCATGGCCAGGGAACAACCAAAATCCTTCTGGTTGCACCAAGATCACAAGTGAGAAAAACCCTGCCTAATTCGATTTCTTCTCTGTGTGTGACAACACACTCCACGCTCCAGGAGAATACGATGACCAGATATGAAGTTATAGGCTTCAATACATTAATAAGATATAAAATTCATGGTGGCGAAGAGATGGACGAATTCATTCAGAAATAATCAAAGTCTACTATGGGACTGACTGTAGCTAGGTGCTACAAATTAGTGATGCCTAGTTCCCTTAGATGATAACACATCCTCCCATTTAGATTTGAACATACTCCCCATCTGGAGTGATGAAGCAACATATTTCAATATTTAAATCCAAAAAAATTAATGGTAAAAGAATTATGAATAAGGAGGAAAGGAAGCTAGAGGGCAGTGAACACTTGGTTACATCTTCTCCATCTCAAACATGAAGCCGGCCTCCCTGCGGACACCATGGGCCTATTATGTAACAATCTCACTGGGAGGTTCATGGGAGGAGCTGAGAAAGGATTGGTCATTTCCTGGTGTCCCACCCCCGCCAGTGCGTGTGGTTTCTCAGCTGTCACATGCTCTCCTGAAGTCACTGTGACCTCATCTGTCCATTCAGAGGTTCTGTTCATATTCTCACAGTGCTAGGGAAATTGTGATGAGCTGAGATGACCTTCTGGAAGCTTCCGTGGCTCAGTATCCGCTCCCCATGCAGTGGAATTACAAAACCAACTTCCTCCTTTGCTGCTGCTGGGGCAAACCCAGTGGCTTTGAACCAAGGACAAAGTGGACCACAAAGAGCATTTTGTAGTCTAGTACTGGTATAGGATGTGTGTGTACATGTATGAGTGTGTGCATGTGTGCGCACGTGTGTGTGTGTGTGTGTGTGTGTGTGTTTGCGTGCGCGTGTGTGTAGGGACTGGATTTTACTGGACAGAAGCCAAGAATACTAGACTCACTGCAACCTGACATAATGACACAATCTTGTAAACGGAGAATGGGCTTATGTTTTCTGGCTGCCCAGACCCAAATAATCACACAAAAACTATATTAATTACAGCACTGCTTGGTTTTGTGACTCAGGCATATTTCTAGCTAGCTCTTACATCCTAAATTAACCCATTTCTATTGTTTTATGTTTTACCTATGGTAAGGGCTCACCATCCTCCTTTGGCAGCTACATGGTATCTCCTTGACTCCACCTAATCTCTCTCTCTAATCTGTTTTCCCATCTGGCTTTACTATGATAAGCCATTGGCCAAAACAGCTTTATTCATCAATCAATAAAAGCAATACACATACAGAAGGACATCCTACATCATAATCTTGCTTAGCAAGAGATTTCCCCCCACGCCACCTGATAGGCCAGATAGTGTGGAAAATGAATGAGTTTTACTTGAATCTGCAGTCTAGTTCCCTGTTACATATACATTCACGACTAGTTTTGCACACCTTTAAGGAACACCAAAGCCCCACAGGAAATAACCCTTAGTTATTGAGGGAATGCATATACCCTGCCCAGATCGGTAGGTCACTGCTTTGGAAAAGGGAGAACCCAGCTGCTGGGAATCCCAAGAGTCTCGCCATTGCCACTGTCTCTATCTTAGGAAGATATGGCCAAGCAGAGCTGGAAAGATGATGCCCCGGAGCCTGGGTCTCTCACCATAACTCTGCAAGATGGGAGCATCCCTTCTCTAAGTGATGACATGGACTTATGTGAACCTTGTCCAAAGGCATTGGCCGGTGGATGAAGCAGGAGTTGGTCTCACGTTTGCTCTGAAGTTCTTGTCACTGCTCTCGCTCCTATTTGACTCCTGCGTGATGTGTGTCCTTTGATGGTGGTGGACGCAGAGCCTGTCCGTTCCTGAACCAGATCTACCCTGCTCTAAAAGCATTTTTCGCCTGGCTTTTAGTTATTTTTGCACTTAGTCCCATGGTTGCTGCCGGAAAATGTTCTTGTACCCTATAAAGGTTTGTCACTTGTATTAGTTTAACCAAATGCTAATTGGCCAGTAGCCAGGCAGGAAGTATAGGCAGGGTGACCAGACTAAGAAAATTCTGGGGAAAGGAAAGGACCCAGATACAGAGGATTCAAGGTGAAAATGCTGCACTGAGAAAAGGTACCAAACCATGTGGCTAAACATAGACAATAATTATGGGTTAATTTAAGTTGTACGAGCTAGTTAATAAGTCTGAGCTAATAGGCCAACCAGTTTAAAATTAATATAAACCTCTGTGGGTTTCTTTGGGACTGAATGTTTGTAGGACTGGGTAGGACAGAAACTTGCATCCATACATGGTGAAAAGTTTGAGAACTTGGTATGAGGAATTGAAGTCCTGTGGAGTAGATGTGGGATAGAATAGACAAAAACTGAGTTTCACTTGTAGTACTAGAATTTGGGACACAGCGGCAGGGGGATCACCATGAGTTCAAGACCAGTTTGGTCTGTATGGAGAGTACTAAATAAAGAGACCTTGACTCAAAACCAAAAGGACATGTTCCACGTCTCATGCTTTTTACCCTAATGAAGCAAAGATTAAATGTTGCAAGATTCCATTTCTGGTATTTCAGATATTAAGCAGATATTTACATATGCACAATTTTGAAAGCACTGGCAAGGATAAAGATCTGGTTTCATGTTAAAGTCCCCATGTATCACATGTGGAGACTGTGGGCACAACGGGGGTGATGTCGTGAGTGGAGGAGGCTACGTATGTAGACCGTTCCTTCCCTCTACAGCGCTGGGGATGCGTGTGGGCTCCATGAAATAATAAAGTATTACGACACGGGCCATTACTACAGACTGAGTTTGACATGTATTTCCCTATCTGCATACGACTGTCCTACTGTCCCACTACCGGTTAGATACCATGTTAGCTGTATCTAATGGGTTAGGAATGTACAGGGTCCTTTCATTCCCTTGCTGTCACATGGAACTATGAGGTTGTCGCAGGAGGCCATGGAGCCATTTGTTAGGAGATTAAAGTTTTAGGTAGACCCCAGACTGAAGGAGTAAGGAAATATCAGGGCCTGTACTCATGGCTTCTGGTGTCAATTTAGGAGTGGATGGAGCCCAAGTAAGCCCCGAGTGGAAACACAGGCAGGCAGGGAGGGGCCGCAACCCGGCCTCCTCGCCATGTCTGCTTCCTGCTCAGATAACTAGTCACTACAGAGGCAGTGGCCATGAGAGGTACAGTCCTCTCAAGGGGTTAGTCACTCCTGAAAGACCCCATGGCATGAATAAATGAAGCTATTTTCAGTATCCAGATAAACTACAGACAGATTTCAACTGGTACAAGCTTAACCCTCACCTGAGAGGCCAGGATAAATGACGAGGATACCAAAGAGTCTTGCCCTTCACGAGAAGAGGACACTTCTAACCTTCACCGTTACAGGAAAGAGACCAGGGCTGGGGATAGCTTGCTGTGCACACAGCAGGAGGACCTACGTTTGGACCCTCAGAACCTACATAAACCCCGCTTCTCGTTTGACTGCAGGACGGGAAAGTACCACAGCAGGCTTGTTCATTCTCTATTCCCTGTGACGGTCCTGCTGCGCCATCGCAACCCCGCTGCGCCCCTTCTGTCATCCACTGGCTTTGACCCTTCCAATGCTACGACCAAACTAACCTGCATGGTGTCAGCAGATACCGCCGGCTTCCCCACCCGCCACCCGTGTCTCAACTCTGCCGAGTCCCATGGATAAAACCACGTTTCGCTGCACTCATTGCTACCTTAGAAATGAACGAACGGAAAGAACCAACTCTTCACTAATCCCCAGCCAAAACAGACTGGATGCCTACTTTGTCAAGGATTAAACAATGTGAACAGCCCCTTTAAATGGTTATTATTATTATTAATATTAATACCATTATCACCTGTCTTCCCCATACATTGTTTTCTGAGTCACCTAAAGCAGAAGCTCATTTCTCTTTTCCACTCCAGGCAATATCAGCTTCTGTGGACTACACAGCTCGATTTCACACACTTCACCCCATCATGGTAGATCCTAAACTCGCAGGTAGGGAACACCTTGGGATGCGTTTCCTCCCTTGTCCAGAGCAGACACATGGTATTTGCAGAAGGAAAACCATGCTCTCCACGGTGGTAATTATAGCATCAGTTCAGTCTCTCTCATACATTGCGTCTTGGTGGAATTACAAATTAGGAAATCCTATTATATCCAGAAATGAGAGGGTGAGCCACTGTCTGGAGGATCACCTGGCAGTTCGCAGAGGAGCTGGCAGGCTCTGCAGGATGGGCGGAGACAAGAGGAGGCAACGGGCTGACTCAGAAGCAAGGTAGAAAGACTTGTCTCCAGGGAACTGCTTCCGTTCTAATAGAGAAGTTCTTACACACCCCCATAAGAACACACATTGTTGTGCTAGTGTGTGTGTGTGTGTGTGGGTGACATGCTCGTGTATACAATTGTATATGCACGTGTGTGCTTTCCTCTGTGGAGGCCAGGGATCAACCTCAACGGCCATTCCTCAGGTACCACCCACATCTAATTTTTCAAGAACCCAGTGGTCCTACACCCTAGTGCTGGGACTACACACCCAGCATTTGCAGCTGTGTTCTGGGAATCCGACTCGGGTCTCTCATTTGGGCAGCGAGTTCTTTATTGACTGAGCCGTCTTCCCAGCTGTATATCATGAGCTGCTGTTTATCATCTACTCAGGAAAAAGGGTCTCAATCAGGAAATTAGCAGAGGATTTTGACATAAAAGCCAGGTCCTTCGACCCTCCTAAAGAGACAACTTGCATTCGTCAATATTAGCTCTAAGACACCCCCACCTCTTCTATGTCCACCCCCCACCTCTTCTATGTCCACCCCCCACTCCACGGCCCCACTGCTGCCAATATTCTGATCCCTGGGCCATTGTTCAAACAGGCACGGACTCTAAACACAACCAGCAGTGTGATGAGAGGCACCCGGGAAGGGAGCTGACTTTACTGTGGGGACCCTAAGGAACTGTCAGAAGAGAATGCTTTTCTGCAGCATTCAACTCAGGCCAGCAGTGAGGTCACGAGACAGCTCTAACTGCACAGTGGAATCAACCGCAGAAGGTTAAATTCTGAAGAGCTAGCATCTCGGAGTGAACGGAACACGCCATTTCCACCAAGACAGGTCTTAAAGCAGCCCGGGGGAGAAGACAGGAACTAAAAACAAGTTTCTCTGTGTTCAGAGCATGCCAGTTCCCTGCTATCAAAATCCAAGTAGAAAATAATCAGTCTCGGCTGATGCCACTGTCCTGCCCCATCCGCTCATGATGGGGCAGTTGAGGACTGAAACGGTGGATATGGTGACATGAGGAACAACTTGAGCACCTGAGGACTCAACCCACTACCTGCTGAAGCCAAGGCTTCTTGCCTTGTTTGCCTCCTGGCTGTCCACGCGGTCAGCGTCTTCCTGTTCCCATCTCACAAAGGAGAGCAGAAAGTGGCTCATTCATACTAGCAAACATTTTACACTAGGGCACACATGTGCATGCTCCTCCACCACACACACACAAACCAAACGGTTGACATGACTGTGAACAAACCTAGATGTGGCACTGCCCTAGATGAAAGAGTGACACCAGAGTTGGGGACAGGGTGACGCGGGTGTGCAGAGGGCAGGTGTGAGCAGACGCTGTACCTGGGGACAGGGTGACGTGGGTGTGCAGAGGGCAGGTGTGAGCAAATGCTGCACTTGGGGACAGGGTGAGCAGGTGTGCAGAGGGCAGGTGTGAGCAAACACTGCACCTGGGGACAGGGTGACACAGGTGTGCAGAGGGCAGGTGTGAGAAGGTATGCAGAGGGCAGGTGTGAGCAGACGCTGCACCTGGGGACAGGGTGACACGGTGTGCAGAGGGCAGGTGTGAGCAGATGCTGCACCTGGGGACAGGGTGACATGGTGTGCAGAGGGCAGGTGTGAGCAGATGCTGCACCTGGGGACAGGGTGACACAGTGTGCAGAGGGCAGGTGTGAGCAGGTGTGCAGAGGGCAGGTGTGAGCAGACGCTGCACCTGGGGACAGGGTGACACGGGTGTGCAGAGGGCAGGTGTGAGCAGGTGTGCAGAGGGCAGGTGTGAGCAGATGCTGCACCTGGGGACAGGGTGACACGGGTGTGCAGAGGGCAGGTGTGAGCCGACTCTGTGGTGGTGACCTGGGCAGTCAGCAGGAGTGCCAAGCTCCTAAAGGAAAGGAAAACAGTGCCACCAGGAGGTTAGAGAGTGACCCAGTCAGCTGAAGGGTGGCATGGTCCTCTCCAGTGTCCTGGAATCCTGGTCAGGAACAGGCAACAAGTAAAAATAGAAGGTGTGTTTAGTGCGACTTTAGATACCACTCATGAGATATCACATATCAGTGCAGAACATATCAGTAAATGTGGGCACTGTGCAACACAGTGTCCCTCACCCTGTGAACATCCAATACCACAGGTGAGAACCACACGGATTCAGACTCTGACAGACTTTTTTTTTTTGACAATTGTCTCTTGTTACCAGTGTCCAATTCAGTGTTGGGGTTACGTGCGTGGTGTCTTTTATGTAACCATCACATGACCATGGATCACATGACCATGGACCCATAACTGCAAACGAACTCCAGAGTGATGTCAGGTCCACTTTCATCTTACTACTACAATGAAGTCCATACGACCTCCGTCTTTGAATACATTTTATCACGTATAAAACACGTGTGATCTCTGGATTCAGTTGGGCAATAACAGCTTAATACAAGCTGTTATGTGGGAAGGTCTGTTTGACAGCCTCATTCTGTTCTTTGGGGAAATAAGGACCCACTGAGAAAGAGTCTCAAGCCCAGACAAACCGCTCACCCAGACCCTCATCATTACAGAGTACTTCTACTAAGGTTGTGGATTTTCTCTGTGTGTGTGCGCGTGCGCACACACACACGCACACACACACACACACACACACACACACACGCATGTGCACACTATCCAGTGATCTCACTACACCCAGGTCACGTTCTCTTAGTCATCCTAAACATTTCCTCGTGCCTGTTTGACTTCTCCATCTGGGTGTTCTGCGTGACGCACTGCGCCTCAACCCAAGCTCATTATCTCACTTCCCAAACATCCTGAGGATGCTGTCTCCATCTGCTCACACTCCCAGTAAAAGCCAGCCAGGTTTCCAAGCCAAGAGCTCTGGACTCTGTTTTGATTCTTTCTTCTCCTTGATGATTTCAGCCAGCTATGTGTGCAGTCCAAACAGTCCTTCAAGTCTCTTTGCCACAGCGCCCTTGCAGACACCACATCTCGCCTGACCCCAGTATAAGCCTCAAAAGTTTTCTTTCCCCAGGGCGCGTGCCTCAATGGAGCCAGCAGATGGATCTCCAGCAGAGAGAGCTTCTCAAGGAGTTCTCTGATGTCCAGAGGGAAGGAAAGCTGCCTGGTGTGTCTTCCGTGCTTCCTGACGTGGCTAGAGGGGCTTCACCATCACGCCAAGCTGTCGTTCTTCAGAGTCCCATGGTCTACCCACAGCAGGTGTCCTGACTAGTTTTATATCAACTTGACACAAGCTAAAATCATCTGCGGGGAGGGAATCCCAACTGAGAAAATGCCTCCATAACATGGGGCTGTAGGCAAGCCTGTAGCGCATTTTCTTAATTAGTGATTGCTGGGGGAGGGCCCAGTCCATGGTGGGCCGTGTCATCCCTAAGTTGGTGGTCCTGGGTCTATTAGAAAGCAGGCTGAGCGAGCCCTGGGGAACAAGCCAATCAGCAGCTCCCTCCATGGCCTCTGCACGGGTTCCTGCTTCCACGTTCCTGCCCCGACTTCCTTTGCTGGTGAACTGCGATGTGGAAGTGGAATAAGCCCTTTCCTCCCCCGGTTGCTTTGGTCATGGTGCTGCATCACACAACAGTAATCCAAACTGAGACAGCAGGCCACTCCCAGGCCTTCCTTCTGCCTCTTCCCTGTGTCTGTGTACTGGAAAGGCTGACAATCCACTTGCATTTTGATGGTAGCAGTGTGTACAGCCAGTTTTGACAATGTACACCTGTTTTGACCCGTTCATGCTTGTTTGGTACAGTATCAAATGTTTTGAATACCACTTCTGACTGTAATTATTGTTTCAAATCGATCTCTGCCTACCATAATGTTGTGAAATCAAGGGCATGGACTTTGTGTACTGTGTATCTTCATGGCTCTAGGGCCCAGAAAAACATCTGCAAATATATGTGGCCCTTATTTGCTAAAACTGACGTAATGTAAACAATCAGTTCTTTAAAAAAAAAAGAGTACTTTCTTTCTTTTTGGCTTTTCAAGACAGAGTTTCTCTGTGTAGCCCTGGCTATTCTGGAACTCACTCCATAGACCAGGCTGGCCTCAAACTCACAGATCCACCTGCCTCTGCCTCTCAAGTGCTGGGATTAAAAAGATTACTTTCTTAATTGAGATATTTACCTTATGAAACTGACCTGGTCTATGACAAAATATCATTTGATGAATGAAGTTGTATCATAGATTTGGTAAGTATCCAGGCCACTTAGGGAGATGATTTGAGTCACCTCATGACTTTTCTTTGTTTGGGGAAATTCTAGACTTGGGTATCAGTCATATAATTAAACCAGGAGCCCTAAAATGTGTAGCTCTGAGATTTCTCTTTGAGATCTTTCTTTCTCTTCAAAAGGGGAAACGGGGATCTAATTGTCAGGGTTGATGTGGTCATGAATTCATGTATTGTAGTGTAAGATCATATGTTTAGGGGACAGCGTACAGTCCCCTTTAAACAGCAGCTGCTGCCCGCTGGAAGCTCGTTTAAGACAGCAGCGGCCTTTCCCGAGAGAAAGTTTGTGGGGGAAGGCAGAGAGGGGCACATGCCCCGCAGTCTCGGAAATGCCAGCATGAAAGACTCCGCCTTCCAGGGTGAGCTGACCCTGCGCTGCGAGACACCCTGTGCCCAGCAGAACTTCACACGTGGACACAGGAACTCCCATCTCATTCTCAAATGCTTGGAACCCTCTTTCAGCTGAGGCGTCCCTCTTGCTGTGAACTGCAAAGAGCAGAAGGGAAATGAATGCCGGAGAGCAAGGCGGGCAGTGACATCATAGCGCTTTCCTGACTTCATGAACTGGCTAGGACTAGCAAAGCAGGTTTCTGGACACATGAAGCACCCCTAAACTGAAAAAAATTACTAAGCCAGAAATAAATGTTCTAAGTTCTAAATATATCATTCTGTTGTACGAAGATGCAGCATCGAGTTCAAACTCAGAAGGCTTTTCCAATAGGAATAAATTGAATTTTAAAGGATTAACTGTAGGTTAAAAAAAGAATTTTTAATTTTTAAATGTGTGTGTGTATAGAAATGTGCACACTGAGTGTGTATATACCTGTGGACAGCCACCGGATTCGTCGGAGCTGGAGTTACAGGCAGTTGTGAACCACCTCACGTGTGTCCTGGGAATTGAACTTGGACCTCTGCTCTTAACAGCCAAGCAATCTCTCTAGCCCCAGAATGCTAACTTTACATGCACACTGATCTAAAACAATCCTTTCATATAATAAGTTAATTAAATGGCATAACAAAATATCTTTTTAAATCTTTAGTTCCTATTGGGACACAGATTTTATTTTTTCTTTCTTAATTTTCCTGTTCCATTACCACTAAATGCTATCTCGTGGAATATGCTATGGCTTCATCATCTTCCTCATTCCTATGGATTCGACCCCGTGCTCTCACTAACTCACACCTGGGCTGGCACTTGGGCCTTGGCTGGGAGCGAGGATGCCACACAAAGGTCTCATGTGGGTCTGGGGAAGAGGCTGACCATGCTGGGCAGTGGTGGGGAAGACAGTGGCAGTGACTTCACCATCACCAAGTGAGGCGGGAGATGAGCAGGGGTGTGCCTGAGTGTGTCTGAGGAGTGACGGCTCTGCCTTCTGTTTAAGAGGACCATGCGGGCTTTGTATTGAAAACAGTCTGCAAGAGCAAGGAGCAGGAGACCAGAGAGGAGGAGACATTTGTCACGGTAGAGACGGAGCCACCCGGTCACAGGGGAGGGGATGAGATGCGCTCAGGCTCCGGGTAGAGCAGGAAGGGAAGGCTGCAGAATCTGTTGGTAGATCAGAGTGGGTAAGAGAGAAGAGACAGGATGACTCCGGGGCTCAACTTCTGAGCAACTGAGGAACAGAATCGCAATCCGCACACATGCAGAGGAATATGTGTACATACAGAGACAACATGTAGCATGTTTATGATTTTCCTCAGTTTATAAAGAAAGCAATCACCATGCAGCTGTACGAGAGTGTCACTTTTACCCGCCGCCCTGTTAGGAGGGCAGCCTTAATGCCAAGAACCTAAGCTGTGTTCTGGGCAACACCACGTTACCCGCACCCACCTTGGATTTTTGGTACGCAGAAAGCATGATATTTTGACTTCTGAGAAGTCACTTCTGATTTATAGGTTCCATGTACTTGGGAGCATTTTGTAAAATTAATGTGGTTATATTAAATTCAACATTTGATAGCAGCTGCAATTGAAAACTGCAGGTCCCACGCCCTACAAATGCGCCTAACTATAATGCATTGGCAAACAGTACAGACATTTGCACTTTGAAATGTGGGGTATCATCTGCCAAGACTGCGGCATTTAAAACCACACCCGGCAGGGCTGGGACTCACTTAGGGGCTTGGGGAACTTGTAACTGTGGCTTCAAAGCTAACCCAACCATCATTATTTATGTTTCTGTTTGGACACCTGGAAAACGTATATATATATTTTACCATAGCCTGGAATCTAATACTTGTTTAACAAGGAATATTTTCCTTGGCTGAAAAATGAAAATTTTGTGCTATCCATCAACACTAAAATACGACGCCCATATCAGATTCCTAAACTTTTTTTTTAAACCAAAGAAATACTGGCCTGCATCCTTTCCAAGGGAAATGGACTGTGTCTGCTGAAGGCACTGCTTGTTCCCAGTTACGCTGCTGTGTTTTAAAGAGTTAGACCTTGATAGTTAGACTAGAAGTTAAACTCTACTAGTTGGCAGGGACCACAGGATATAAGGATGACTTGAGCCCCAAACCCACTCTGCCAATGGTCCCTGGACTCTTACAGCTGCGTAAGGCATCTGGATCTCGGAGTCAAACGGATCCAAAAGACTTACGCTCCGCAGACTGCATGCTAATCGAGACGCCTTGGCAGTCTCTGAAACCTGGCAGCACCCTTGGGTCCTGCTCTGACTTGAAGAGCGTCCCAGCCTCAGCCCGTGACATCACCTTCAGCTGCGTTCAGAGGCAGGAAACGAGCCATTCCTTCCTCCCACCAAATTAAAACACTTAATGTAATTTTGAAACACAATTGGCAAAGCTCACTCTACTGGATTAAAGTACTTTGTAAATTTGCCAAAGTTTAATACCACCAGACCACACTAAACTAGGTTTCCAGCAGACAAGGGAAGAACTGTGAGGCAATCAGATGGATTGTATTTACTTGAACTTGAAGATCTTGCTTCAATTATATTTCTTCATTGGCAAAGTATGCCAGCCTGGGAGGCACAGGTTGATTGGCACAAGTGAGGAGTCTGCCGAGTGACCCAAGCTGGACCCCAGGTCAGCCAGCTCAGTACTCTTCTGCATGGTTCACATGTGCAGAAACTCAGTCCCCGGGGGGAGTTCAGTGGCCACTGCTGCTTGAGTATTAGAATCATACTTTCTGTTTGTACATAAAATCTAAATAATTGAAAGAAACCCCAGCGAATGAACAGCTTTAAAGTGGGCATTTTAAAAGTTTTGGTTTATTGGTTGAGTTAGTTATACCTATGGCCTGTGTGCACATCTGTGCATGTGCATGAGGAGAGGGCACCACAGGGGTCATGTGGTAGTTTCTGGGGATCTTTTTAAAAGGACATCGGGTGTCTTCATCTCCTTTAGCTTCTCTCTCTTAGTGTTGCTGCCCAGTGTGCGGATTCAGCACCCTAGACACCGGGTGGGACAACAATGACTTGTGAGGAGGCTGAGTCAGTGACATCATGGCGTCTCGGAGGTTCTGATGAACTCACTTGAAAGCACTGTTAATTTGGGTGACTGTTATTTAAACAAACCCTAATACTTAGTATACACCTTGGGGCTGGAGAGATGGCGTAGTGTTCAAGAGCACTTTCTGCCTTGAGAGGACCTGAGTTTGGTTCCCAGCACCCGCATGGATGCTCACAACCCCTGTAACTCCAGCCCCGGGGAGTTTGATGTCTTCTCATGGTCTTCTCAGTGCTTGCATACCTGTGCACATGGACAATCCTCCCGTACACATAAGTAATCTTTAAAAACACAGATCTGATGGCCTAAATATCACAATGTTTTGAAGGCTTCATTTCTGGAACCCAGATTTGGTGATGCCCCTGTTGTTTAATGGCTCCACACTGCTCACAGACAACAGTGAAATCCCCTGTCAAGCTGTGAGCATCACCAGCCTGGCTTCCAAGTGTCTGAGCAGCCCCTCTTCTCCTCCTGCTTTAGTGCTGTGTAAACTGTAGCACCACTGGACCACAGGGACCTCACGGACTGTACTTTTTCCCATTCTCCGTCTCCTGGCCTTTGTCCTTTCAAAGCATCATGCCTGCCCCCTCCTCCTTTGATATCTTTCCTTAACCCCCTGACCTCTAACCTGTCTGTGTGACCTTGAAGAACAATTGCCCTTGCACTTTACGTCCCCCTCTGGGGAGGCTTTCAGAAGTTGTCAAGTTCAGCTAATTTAAGTAGAAGACAGGCTGTTTTGGGACAAAGGGACAGAGAACCGGAAAACTAGGTGAATACCAGTAAAGATAAGGGAAAGTAGATGACTGTTATCTTGCTTTAGGTTTATCTACACTTTAACTCAGATAATCCAGTGTAGATTTAGGGCACCGGCAAAGTTGTAGAAACAAAATAAGACAGACACACCAAATCCCAGACACTTTAAGACAGAGAGCTCATGTTATGTCTCACAAATATAATCTTGACCCAACCCCAAAAGCATGTTCACAGTCTACATTCAGAAGAACCCATCAGTCTCTGTGGGTTAAGCCATTTGTATAGGCAGTAGGCTACCAAGAAAAACAAGGAAATAATTTTCAAAATAGTCAGGGCTCCCCCTGGAGCAAAAGAGGGGATGAGCTAGAGATGGGTTTCCAGGGCCTTAGAAATGAGTATTTCTTGACTTCTTTTACAGGTCTCTGCTGTTTCCTTGGCTCCTCTACCTAATTACACGTGTGTGACCTACACATTTCTGTTCACATACTATTTATGATTACTCTGCTGTTTCCTTCACTCACATATGTAATTATATGTGTATAATGCATATTCCTATTTACACACTGTTACTCACAGTTTAAATGGGACAAACTTACATATTAGTGGAAAATGTCAAATGCTCTATAAAGAAACGAACAAAAATGCTCATTAGATTTTGAAACGTAAATTAAATATCACTAATAAAAGGCAAATGCAAATCAAAAGCAAGTGTTATGTTGTTTAAAACCTAGCATGCATGCTCAGAGAGTTTGTCAATATCCAGTGTCCATGAAACAGAGGAGGGACAGAAATGTGTGCATCTGGACACCAGCGAGATGAAACAAGCATAGGGGTTGCTTAGCAGAGGTAAAAACATAGATAGGACAATCTGCAGCCCGCACATGTCCAGGGATCACATACAGTGACACTCATGGTGACATTATAGACAATCTGCAGCCCACACATGTCCAGGGATCACACACAGTGAATTCATGGTGACATTATAGACATCTGCAGCCCGGCACATGTCCAGGGATCACACACAGTGAATTCATGGTGACATTATAGACATCTGCAGCCCGGCACATGTCCAGGGATCACACACAGTGAATTCATGGTGACATTATAGACATCTGCAGCCCGCACATGTCCAGGGATCACACACAGTGACGTTCATGGTGACATTATAGACAATCTGCAGCCCGGCACATGTCCAGGGATCACATACAGTGACGTTCATGGTGACATTATAGACATCTGCAGCCTGGCACATGACCAGGGATCACACACAGTGAATTCATGGTGACATTATAGACAATCTGCAGCCCACACATGTCCAGGGATCACACACAGTGACGTTCATGGTGACATTATAGACTATCTGCAGCCCACACATGTCCAGGGATCACACACAGTGAATTCATGGTGACATTATAGACATCTGCAGCCCGCACATGTCCAGGGATCACACACAGTGACGTTCATGGTGACATCATTATCCCAGTGTCCTGGAAAGACTCTAAGAGCTGATCAACAGATGAAGCAATGAAGCCTGCAGTGTGCACAGCAGTAGAAGTCAAGCAACTGAAGCCATGAAGCCCTAGATGGAGGAATGTCACATACAAGCCACCAGGCAGTAGGAAAGTGAGACGCGCACATCAGCACACAGATGAGTGTGTGCCAGGCTTCACGAACAAGGGAAGTCTCAGGAGATGGGAGGGTCTGATGAACACAGGCCCCCAGAGGATGTCTGAGGGATGGGCACTGACCGACATCAGCAGTGGCTGGAATGAGAGTGTTCATCTTATTTTAAAACCACAGACACGTTCTCAATTACTTATATACTTCATGTCACACTTTTAAAATTTAAAAATAATTTGATGGCTAAGAAGATATGCCAGTAAGATACCCTGTTTCAAAAGACAAAAATAAAAACCCAGGGTAGATGGTGCCTGAGGAATGACAGTGGAGGTTGTTCTCTGGCCTCCACATGTGCCTTCTTCACACACAAAGACACACACACACTCTTCATACATAAACACACACTCATACATACACACACACACTTCAAACATACACACACACTTCATACATACACATACATACACACTTCATACACACACACTTCATACATACACACACATACACATACTTCATACATACACACACATACACATACACTTCATACATACACACTTCATACACACACACTTCATACATACACACACATACACATACTTCATACATACACACACATACACATACACTTCATACATACACACACATACACACACACTTCATACATACACACACACTTCATACATACACACACACTTCATACATACACACACACTTCATACATACACACACACTTCATACATACACACACACTTCATACATACACACACATAAGAGCTGAGGGGGAGGCAGGAAAAGAAGAGAGAAAGAGAGAATCATTCACTGCTTTGATACCCAATATTTGCCAAGTTTCCAGGAAGAACTGAAGATATTTTGCATCCTAATTGTAGGGATGTTCCACACGCTTCGTAGTTCTACAGATCAGGCTAACGAGCATGAAGATGGAACAGCTTGCTCATTCCTTAGCAGACACCCCACAATCTCTTACCCTGGGGTCTCCCGGTCAGAAAGTGCCACGCACCATGGCTGAGCCTGCAGTAGCCACCGCCTGCATACCAGTGTAAACATGGTGGCTCAGCACGTTCTTGAAGATTAAATCCAAGAGAAGATTCAATTCTCCCATAAAAGAAAACTAATGCCTTTGATACCAAGATACCAGTTTATGAGAAAAGAAAATCAATACTTAATTTTCAGTCTTCTTGTTTCACTTTCCTAA
This sequence comes from Ondatra zibethicus, assembly GCA_004026605.1. Taxonomy (NCBI): domain Eukaryota; kingdom Metazoa; phylum Chordata; class Mammalia; order Rodentia; family Cricetidae; genus Ondatra; species Ondatra zibethicus. The sequence goes on along the minus strand of PVIU01014997.1, from coordinate 33,259 downwards.
AAAACCAGTTAAGTCTTTCTTAATGGCCCTTCTGATCGTAACACTGTTTTATATTTAGACAATAAAATGCCAGATTGGCTCTTTCCACCCATCTCCCTCTGCATGTAGAAATTTACCTTATTTAATAAGTTAAGAAAATTAGCATGGTTCTAGAACATACCGAGTTTAATGTCAGTCTGCTTAGTTGTAAAAGAAGAAAGAAACCTCAAACAGTCACCGGGCTCACTCAGCGGTGGGGCTGCTCCTCAGTTTCTATCTTCCCAAGAGCAAGGACCCTACTCTTCCCGCAGACTGTTCTCACTCCAGGCCGTACCAGCCTTCCCTTCTCTTCTAACAGAACACAGGGACGCTGTTATGTCAATTGCCCGGGTGGGGACTCATGGGCACCGCCTCTGCTGCCAACCGCACATCACCAAACTCTAGGATGGATGTGTTCTTGCTTCTGCTTTTGTGGGGGTGTTGGACCCCTGAAAGCTGGGGTTTCAGGCGGTCGGGAGCTGCTCTCCGTCTTTGAGCCATCACCCCAGTCCCTCTCTTTGCTTTTCCTAAAGGGCTTTTAATTGCTGATGGTTAAAAGCCTGTTCCTTGAGGCTTGGTCACACTGCCTGGCCTGGTAGACCCCAGACATCTGGATATTTTTGGAGGCCACAGTCGTGCGTTTCAACTTGGAACCTAGCTTATTCCTACTGACTCGATTCGCCCAGGAGTGGGGTGCAGATGAGAAGAAGGAAGAAGGGAATCAGCTGGAAACCAAAAACCCAAACCTCAGGTTTATCCTTCAGCGCGATGTGTTCTGTTTTTCTTTTTAATCCACAGCTATTGACAGCCCTCCTCTGAATTTGACAACACACACACCCATCCTCCCATGCTGAGAAATGTCTGGGCTTTTGGCAGTGCTTCCCCCAACAGAACCCTGCACCAGGGGACCTCAAAGAGTAGGAAGAAGCGGGCGGTGGACAAGCGCAAGCGCCCTCTGACTCATACAGAGAGACGGTCCCCTCTCACGTCTTGCCATAGCTCGGGGCTTTTCTTTTAGATACTCTCAATTAGATGACCTTTAACTTTTGTGGGGAACTGATTTAATGTTGCTTAATTTCATAAAAACAAAACAGATGTGTAATTCTTTTAATGTTCAAAATTCTATAAGGAACACATGTTGGATATCTCACAAAGGAATGTTGCAAGTGTGCTTGAAAAATGAAGTTGTCTGCTTTCTTAAATCAGATTTTAAAAATTTCCTTGTGAAACTGGTCAGATGTTGGTGTGCCTAATTCCTTGCACTCATAGCCAATATGGAGGCAGCAACATCATTTGCACACTAATGATTAAGTAATATTTAGAAGCAGATTAATAGATATTTTATATTTATATGTTTATATTTGTATGTGTGTTCACATGTGTGCAGTGCACACATGTGCATTATGTATGTGGAGACAACATCTGTGCTGCTCTTCAGCCTATGGTTTTGTTGAACCAAGGTCTTTCCCTGACCTGAAGCTCACCAGGCAGGCTAGGCTGGCTTGCCAGTGAGCCCCAAGGGTCTGTCTGTCTCTGCCTCTTTACGGTGCTGGGATTACAAGAGAATCCCACAATACCTAACCCTCTATGTAGGTTCTGGGGGCTCTAGCTCAGCTCCTCATTCTTGTTAGGCAAGGATTTTTACCACATTAGCTATTTCCTTAGCCCAGTACCTATAGTTTTGTTTTTTAGAGTAGAGAGGCTGTCCTGGCTAGTTTTGCGTCAGCTTGACACAAGCTAAAAGCATCTGAGAGAAGGGAACCTCAATTAAGAAAATACCTCCATAATTCTGGGCTGCAGGCAACTAGAGCATTTTTTTTAAAAAAAAAAAAACTTTCCTAATCAAGATAAGACTAACAGGGTAAAGTAGGGCAATTTTTGGTTTCATTTTGCTTTTTAGACCAGAAAGATCTGAGAAAAGTCTGTGAGCATACAGTGAAGGAGGAGGGATCAGGATGAAGGAGGGGGTATCAGGATGAAGGAGGAGGGATCAGGATGAAGGGGGAGAGGTCAGGATGAAGGAGGAGAGATCAGGATGAAGGAGGAGGGATCAGGATGAAGGAGGAGAGGTCAGGATGAAGGAGGAGAGATCAGGATGAAGGAGGAGGGATCAGGATGAAGGAGGAGGGATCAGGATGAAGGAGGGGGTATCAGGATGAAGGAGGAGGGATCAGGATGAAGGAGGAGAGGTCAGGATGAAGGAGGAGAGATCAGGATGAAGGAGGGGGGATCAGGATGAAGGAGGAGGGATCAGGATGAGGGAGGAGGGATCAGGACGAAGGAGGAGGAATCGGGACAAAGGAGAGGAGGGATCAGGATAAGGGAGGAGAGATTCAACTCTCCTTCCATCATGAGGGTACTAGGCTTCAACCATTATCTGATGAGCCATCCAGAGCCCTAGAGCTCACAGGCTTACCTGTGTGATGTGCCAGCACCAGCAGTCAGGTGTTCTGCTTTGGAGGAACTCTTAGGACATTACCTTAGTGAACAAAGCTCATTATGATAGAAGAAAAAAATAATTGCCTCTTGCACACGTTCACACACACACACACACACACACACACACACACACACACACACACCTGCTGTATACACCTGTGCACAAAGCCACAGCTGTGGATGAAATAGTTTTGGTTCTATTTTCCCAAGCGAATGGTCTTGGAAAGTAAGCCATTTCCTTGGCATGAAGGGTCTTTCCCTCACAAGTTCCACTAAAATGTAGTCTGTCGCCCACCAGTCCAATGTTAGTGTTCTTCACAGCTTCCTTCAGCCACAGCTTCTGCCCCTAACCTCTCCCCGTGCTTTCTCTGCATTATGTGCGGTGGCACCTAAAAGCAAACACCTGCTGCCAAGACTTCCTCCTTGCAGCAGCAAACTCGCCCTGTGCAGAGGCTGCCTGCTAAGCGGCTGCGCCACGGCAGCCCTGACAGAGCTGTGCCCACTCTGGGTTTCTGTGAGCTCGCGGACGCAGAGCTCCTCTCTCTCCTGCTGACAGCAGAGCTAAGAAAACGACTGTGGTTTGTGATGTGGAGACAGCAAACTGGAATTATTCAGGGACTGAAAGCTTTTTGTTAAAATATGAATAAACAGCTTGCATCAAAGTTCATCCTCTGCTTAACCAGCTGTGAGGATTCTGAGGTCCCTGACACACACACACACACACACACACACACACACACACACACACACACACACACACACACACAACAGAGAGAGACAGAAAGAGAGAGAAAGAGAGAGGGAGAGAGAGAGAGAGAATCTGTGAATGCTGACTCATCTGGTCAGAGGTTTTGAATAATGGCTGAGTGAGAATATTCTGGATTATCGGGCTAGCACGACGATGGGAAGACCGGCAGACGACAGGGATGGCAGAAGCTGTGGCGCTGACGTCGGCTCGGCTGGGTTTGTAGTCACTAGGAAGGCTGGCAGGGCGCCCTCTGGGGCGTCTATGAGGACAGTTCCAGGGAGTATCTGTAAAAGCTGTGTTTTCCCAGACACCAGAGGAGGGACAACTGTCAGGGAAGACGAAGGCTAGAGAATTTCTCCCACCTGTGACATGAGCCGTGTCCTGTAAATGTGGACCCACTCCACGTGTAGTATGTTACTTCTAAGTGACCATTCAGAACCCAGAATAGAACATGGGTGTGTGGGGGGGGAGTAGCAAAACCAAACAGAGGACTCTCTCCAGTGCCTAGAAGACCACTTGGAAGGGAGCTCGGTGGATTGGAAAGCAGTTATAAATTTGAAAGGGTTTCACCATCACAGCACTACAGGCCAGAGGCCAAAAAACACCTAGCTCTCTGGAGGCTCCAAGTTCAAGACCAAGACATCGGAAGGGTCCGTTTCTCCCAGGCTTATGTGTGTCTTTGGTGGAAATGCCTGGCTTTTCCTTCTGTCTGTGCCCGACTTTGCTCCTCTTGCAAGGACATCAGGCGTACTGTTGAGGCCCATGGTGATGACTTCATCTGACAGTTAACCACTGTAGAGACCCCATCTCCACTGAATTTGGAATCCAACACAGGAATTAGGAGATAATTCCTAATACCTCCTAATACTTAGCTCTTGGAGTCTACTGTATCAGGCAGAGCTCTCCAGAGAAGAATCTGTTACAAAATGGAAGGTTCTGGACTGGCTTACATGATGGGTCTGGTAATCCAGCAATGGCCATCTTCAAGCTGGGGAGCAGAGACCAGGATCCAACCCAGAGCAGGATCCCTCAGAAGGGCCATGCAGGCCTAGGAGCCCCTGGAGCAGGGCTGCTATTGAGTCCACCTTGAAAGGCCAAAGAAGCTGCAGCCAGATGCAGGGAGGAAGACAGTGGAAAGCCACTGGGTAAAGAAAGGACCTTGGAGACTTACTGTCTCCTGTGCTACATATACCCATTGAAAAGCTATTTTACCTTCATCCAGGTTAAGGCCTTCCCCCCAGTCACTGCCCCATAACATCCATCATTACTGGAAATAAGCCCAGGGAATGGGTGCATGCCTCAGTCCAGATCTCTTAATGCAGTCAAGTTGACAACAGAGACCAATGGCCTTAGCCGAAGAGGGATGAGATGGGGGCAGGGTAAATCTTCACTCAGCAGACATGGGTATATGCAAACAGAGAGAAAAACTGCCCGTGGTTACTGGGGAGACATGCTGACCAGTCAGTGGTGTGATTCTGTCAAACCCGTGAGCACAACACCTGGGTGTATAAATAGGCCAGAGTGGAGCTTTTGAGTTAGGTCAGCAGCTACTTTGGGGAGCCATTGAGAGTATTCCTTCCAATCCCGGACTCTTTCCAAGTAGAGCCAACGAAGGCTGCAGAGATTCTGGACAAGGTCAGAAGAGAAGCTTGCAGAATCACAACTTCTGGCCATTAGAAAATGAGGATTCGGGGACTGAGGGTCAAAAATCTCTCTCTCAAAACACTCACCACAGCTAGCGGGGCCAGAAGTTCTGCCATCTGCAGAGATGAAGACTTGTCGAGCTGCCAAGACTATTTCTTAATGCTAACGGTTCAGTTCAGAGGGCATTTTACAACAATATGATTTTTTTAAAAAACTGAAGTTACTAGGGTGGATTTTAAAAATAAGGCACATTTTATTTCCAATGATTTCAACATGAGCCACCTCAAGTTAGCAACATACAGAATATAATCATTCATTTTCTTAACAAATTAGAAACTTGAAAACATTATTTATTCTCTCTCTCTCTCTCTCTCTCTCTCTCTCTCTCTCTATCTGCGTGTGTGTGTGTGTGTGTGTGTGTGTGTGTGTGTGCGTGTGTGTGCGTGTGTGTACCCACTTGTACCACAGAGCACACATGGAGGTCAGAAGACAACTTTCAGGAGTCAACCCTCTTCTATCTTGTGGGTTCCAGGGATTGAACTCAGGCTCGCCGGCAAGTGCCTTGTTTTTTAAATTGCCAGGTACTTTTCCATGTCTAGTCCAATACCTCTACTCACAGAGTTTACTTTTGTAGGGGGAAGAGAGCACACATGCACATGCGCGTGCGCACACACACATGCACATGCACACTTACACATGTACACACTTACATGCATATACATGCACACTTACACATGCACACACTTACACGCATATACATGCACACACAGGCGCACACACAGGCACACACGCAGGCACACACATATGCACATGCAATGTAAGATCATGACAACTGCTACCCAGTCATCAGGACCAAGGTCACATTGTCAGAGCTCTCAGCAGAGGGCCTTCCAGTCCTGTCCAAACAATAGACCCTACCTAGCAGGTAGTCCTCATGTGGCCATACCTGAGCTCAGCTCTGCTTCACTGCATCCTAATAACACACACCAGGGGGAAACTGAGGCTCAAAGAGGTGAGGTCACAGGCACAGGCATTGGCTGTGTGCACTTTGCTTCCTCCTGCCACTATTAATATTTACTTCAATAATTCAAGTGGAGGCTCTGCTGGGCACACATTTACTGCTTATTCATTTTTAATCAGCAGTGCAGGGAAATAGGTGAATTTAGCAGAACTCTGGGTTCCTATGTCTTCGATGCCATCTGTCTCTCGGTTCTGAGGTGCTACACAAGCCAGGCTTTGGCTGGCATGCGCTGGCCTCGGAAGGCAGGTTCCGGCCTCAGAAGGCAGGTGTCCACAGAGCAGACTGGAAGCACCTGAGGTCTCTTGGCTAGTAGACAGTCTGGCGGCTCCTAGAAGGGACAGCACCGCGTCGTAAGAGGAAAGGAGCTCACTGACACAGATGAGGGGCTCGGAGAGATTCTCAAGCCCTCTTGATTCTGGAGTGAGAACTGAGAAGTGGCAAGTGACACGTTCGGCCAGGAAGAATTGGGCGACACCATGCGGATTATCCTCGCTGCTGCTGAGGGTGGACGAGACCAGGGAGGACCTTTCCTTCTCTCCTAGTAAAGGGGGTTTCAGAGCTGTGGAACTTCAAGCAGCAGTAGAGAGATGAAAATCAAAAGGCTATAGGTCCACACAGTGGACGTGCACAGCACAGTGGACGCGCATAGCACAGTGGTCGTGCACAGCACAGTGGATGTGCACAGCAGACCCAGTGCACACGGCCAATACAGGTGAGGTGCACAATGGCCCCACAACACATAGTCAACCCAGTGGACATGTATAATTGCCCAACATCACATGGCCAACACAGTCGACATGCACAATGGCCCCAAAGCACACAGTCAATACAGTGGACATGTACAATGGCCCCATAGCACACACCTAACACAGTCGACATGCACAATGGCCCCTACAGTCATGGGTGTGGCCACTTCCCCCATGTGACAGGCTCACAAGACAAGTGTGCACACACCGAACCCCTCCTACTTGAGTTGCTCTTAGGTTCTGCCCCAGGCCTTGCCTTTTCAGACTGCAGTTACCACAATTTAAAAGCTGCCCTCAACACTTCCTGCTGTCCATTCTGGGACTGTATATGTGCCAAAAGACTGCAGGAATTCACCCAAGTAGGACATTTTGATCGGCTTCAGCCAAACCTGCCTATTAGAGGCACCAGGGGAGCATTTAGCAGCTCCATGTCCCAGGCTGAACCCTTGGGAATCTTGACCGAGTGGGTCTTAATTGAAGTGTGGGCATCCATGTTCACAGAATCACTCCCCAGGTGATCAACTGCACAGCTGTGGGTGGGAGCCCTTGGTGTAAGTGAAGAGAAGCGGAACAGGCAGATGAGGAACTCTCAACACCGTCAATAACATTTGCAATCCTACGGCTTCAAGAACTCTCTCCCTTAAAATACACACTGCTCTTTGGATGGGCACAACTTCAACTCCCCTCTTCCTTGTTCTAAGATCATTAGGACCATAAGGTAAGGAGGGGCCAGCACCAGAGCAAATATCCCTGAGAGAAAGGCTGTTCAGGGATCCAAGAGGCCAGGCTTGAAGATGAAGCCAAGAATCTGTTCTGTAACGGGTAAAATCATTCTGTATGAATCCCGACATGGGATTCAATAATCATCTTTAAGAGCAAGCCAGCTGCTGAAATGTCGTGATGATGCCTTGAATAAATGCCAAGGTTCCACTTTGTGCCTTGTCGTGGAACGCTGTCCTCCAGGCAGGACATGGATGGGGGTAGGGCGTGGGAAGCTCTGCCTGTCTCTGAGGATATGTGAGTGACTAAGGGTTGCCTGGGAAGAGGGGCACTTTTGCCAGTGGGGTAAAGGATCACAGGTTGCCCGTGTTCCTCTAAGCAACTCTAAACTCGCTGTTTCTCCAAGCTAGCTTTGAGTGGAATCGCTTCTTTGGTTTGTTGTCGGTGCCCCAACTGGAGTGGAGCAGACATTGTTCACACGCCCCACTCAGGAAAAGTTCACACAACAGCTGGGAAGCACAAAAGAGGACAAACTTGGAGAAGACAATACTTCTGTCTTGACGCAGTCACAGCAATCAAATACAGTACTTAAAACCTGTAATCACTCAGCAAACAAGGAAAATTCAGCAGCCAACTTCAGCATCATGAAATGATTTGCCCCCAAAGGAAAACAAGTTTCTGATTGGTCAACAGTCTGCCGTACTAATCTGTGAACCTTCAGATCTGCTTCATTGTTGGCTTTGTCAGTAACGTTTACGCTAATCACTAATTCTTTTGCTATTAAACACAACACAGCAGGCTGAGGAGATGTGTGGTAACACGCTCGCCATGTGAGCATGAGGACCTGAGTCCAGATCCCCAGCGCCCACGTGAGATCTAGCACAGCAGTGTGTGCCTGTCACCCCATCCCCCATTGGGGAAGCAGTGTGGGGAGGGGGTACGGGGAGTGGGCGGGCAGGAAGAACCCGGGTCTGGTGGCCAATCAGCCTGGCCTAACAGATTAGCTTCAGGTTCAGTGAGACACGCTGCTCAAAACCTAAAGTGAGGCGTGCTCGAGGACTCAGCCTCCACACATGCACACGTGGGCAAGTACGTGTACACACACACATACACACGCAACGCACACAAACGTTTCCCCACACCTTCTGTTAAATGCAGTCACACATTGCCTAATGATACGGATACAGGCTGAGAGCGGCATCACCAATAACTTTGTCCTTGTGTGAACAGGCCAGCTGCTGGATATGGCGTCTTGATGTGATCAGGAACTGACCACTCACAATGCGGGTGTCACGTGGCACACTGTCTCACAGCAGCCACCTTTATAACAAGGAAGAACGCCTTCCGCAGGAAGAACGGGAACGGCACAGGGGATGTGTGAACACTGACAGCAGTGTTTGCCGCCGCCACCGGGTACCACATACTCACGCTGTATGCACCATGCTTCTTACGCCTGATGGCTCACTATGTCAGTCAGCCACATTAGATCAGGACAAACATGTGACAAACACGTCTCTTGTTATGATGTGATGCTGGCTACATCTGAACACAGATAGCTGGAGATTTCAGCTCCAATCCAGCCCTATGGCATCGCTGCCATGCACATGGCCATCCATAATCCAAGAGCCATTTGTGGCGAACGGCTGTAAAACACGAGACTGAACCCTGAAGGAACAGGTGGGTTTGACTTGAGGTATGGAAGTGCCACGTGAAAAAGAATACACACAAATACAGAGCACAGCACAAACAGGAGTGCACAGCCCCAGGACCCCATTCCCATCTCAGAATTTGCGTCCTTGGCTCTGGGTGGAATACTCATAGCTGCAGACATGGCTCAGGGCAGCTTGGCTGGGGTCCCCCGAGGCCTATGGACATTGATCCTGCTGTCTTCCCAGAGCCAACTCCCAGCCCAGTTCCTGGAGCCTTCCTGGGCACTTCTGCCTTTCCCTTCCTTCCCTGTTCCTTCTCCAGCCATGGGCCAATTTTGTCAAAGTGGATGTTTATATTATGAACAGTTAATGCAAAATAAAATTTAAAAAAAAGCTCCACAGAAGTGCTGGTTCCTTCCTTTCTTCTGAAATCTTGGCGGTAAGATTTTTGTCTCAGGTAATCTTTGGCTTTAATAAATCCTCAGAACTAGAGAAAGTGTCCAGTCCTTAGGGAACCTTTGCAGCTCTGAGTCTTCAGGAGTCTGAGCTTCATAAATATTCAGGAGATAATGTACCCAGTCATGTGTGCTTAGAATTTAAACTTCGTTTAAACTACAAATGTACTACAGAGAGAGGGAGGGATGGAGAGAGACAGACAGGCTGGTTTGGTGTACAGGTTCCTGCATGGCACTGAGAGGCTCTTGCAGAGGGAGCCATGGCTCCTGAGAACAGCCACAGCGCACACCGTGACTCTCCAGACGGTGTTTTCAAAGTCCCTGTCTGTAAAGCCAGCTTTCCCGGGTGACAGCAAACTCCAGTGTCCTCTCAGTCTGACGCCACTCTATGTCCTCTGCCTCAGCTGTCATGCTCACCACAATGAACACTGTGGCCGTTTCTCTAGGAGGTGGAATGTCTACTCTCAATGTATACCAGCTTCATTTGTTACTGCTTAAGGGTATGGAGGAAATGTTTTGTTTCCTGCCACCACCAGGCAACCCCGGTGTGACTCTGTTGAGCCTCTGCCCTCTGCTGGGGCTTGAGGGACACAGCCCCCGTCCCTGTGCAATGCTGCTGAGCTTCTGCCCTCTCCGGGGACGACACAGGCCAGTCTTGCCATTTCACCTTCTTTGGATCAATGTCTTGTCTTTGTTTTGAAAGTCGGCACTGCGGCTTCAGGATTCCTGGATTATGGTAGATGTGTCAAGGACACACAGGGTGGGTAGATTGAAGCTAAGCAGTAAAGGCTGTTGGTCTTCCCCTCCCTCCCCCTCTATATGTAGTTTATATGTACTTTATGTATATTATATATTATGTCCTTGGGCCGTGTTATGAGAATGAATGATAGCAGATACCTGAAGACAGCACTGCTTGGAGGAGTGCACGGGATAAGATGAACAGGACGGCCCAAAGAACACTGGGTAGACAGCGTGAAGGACGACTGTGGGGCCTAACAGGAGCCACCGGAGAACCGCCATAAACGGACCGCCCATGCATGCTTAAGCATCGCCAGGGCACAAATGATGATTACTCAAGTATATACGTGTGTATATATGAACTTTTACCATATGTTTTATCTGCATGATATCATTACTATATATGTGTATATATGTATACATGTGCAGATGTGTATGCATGCACATGTGTATACATGTGTATACGTATATATACATACACTGTAAGTCTTACTAACACTACCCAGTAGATACTTCCCCCCAACTACTATACAGATGAAAAGCTGGTTCCCGGCTGCTTAGCCCCAAAATAACCACACAGAAACTGTATTAATTAAATCACTGCTTGGCCCATTAGCTCTAGCTTCTTATTGGCTAACTCTTACATATTAATTTAACCCATTTCTATTAATCTGTGTATTGCCACGTGACAGTGGCTTACCAGCTAAAGTTCCCAGCGTCTGTCTCCAGCACCTCCATGGCATCTCTCTGACTCCACCCTTCTTTCTCCCAGCTTTCCCTGCCTACCTAAGTTCTGCCTTGCTATAGATCCAAGTTTAACTTGCTTTAAACTATAAAGCAGTTTCTTTATTCATTAACCAATAAAAGCAACACATAGACAGAAGGACCTCCCACACCAAGTATGTATGTGTATATAAATATGTATGTGTATACATGTATATATGCGTATACATGTGTATATGTGCATATATGCACATATGTGTATACATACACATACATATATGCATACACGGTAAGTCTTCCTAACACTCCCCAGTAGATAGTTCACCCCAACTTTACAGATGAAAAGAAACCGAAGCTTCAAGGGCTTGAGTAACTAATTCTACACAGTTGGGAGGTTCAAGCTCAGGAGAGCTGACGTCAGAGGCCAGGTTCTACAGCTTGCCCACCACCATCTTCCTCATCTGCCCTCCATCAGCCACAGCTGCACAAGGCAGGGCAGCAAATGCAGTGTTGGGTGACACCTAAGACCCCTTAGCACCCACGTGCTCAGGGATGACATCTCTGAACCTGCTGTGACATCATAGGTAACAACACGCAGACCCACGGCCTGCTCCTGAGAGGTTCAAGCAGTGACCTCGGGGTCTAGGCCTGCACTCTTACGTTCCTGTGCTTGACAACACCAGCTCCTCGGAACGCCTTTTCTTAGGCTTAGGGATCTTAGCTTAGGGACCCTGAGCAGTTGGCCCCAAACAGACCAGTCACAGTGAAAGTGGCAGGAGAGAAGGCAGACGATGGATGCCGGCTCAAAGAGAATAATTGCTTGTTGAGACAGAAAAACATTGCAACAAGAGAGTTATTATTTTTGTTTGTGTATTTGTCTTAGTGTCACAATCTAAGGAAATGTCACCATTTGCTGCAAGGACTGGAAACTGATGAGAATCCAGCAAGCCTGGAGGTGTCACTGTTGTGAAGCACAGCACTGTGAGAAATGCTGGAAAACATTTAGACGGTCTGATGAAAATACCGGACAGCTGGACCACAGGCTTGGCTTGGAGTGGATGGGGCCTCTTAGAGGTCCCTGGTCTTGGCTCCTGTTCCGCTTCTATGATAAGAATAACCACAGAAAAGCAACTTAAGGAGGGTTCACTGTGGCTCACAGCTGACGGCGACACCTGTCACGGCAGGGAGGAGAGACAGCAGAAGTCTAAGCTGACGACATTGCGTCCAGTCAGGAAGAAAAGAGTGAAGAATGACTGTGTTCACCTCACGTCCTCACTGCATACGGGTCCAGAACCCCAGCCCGGGGAGTGATGTCAGTATACACTGGGCGGGTCTTCCCATGTCAAGTGACTCCATCAGGATAATCCAGAGGGCATGACCAGAGACTAACCCAATCCAGAGAGCCCCCATGAGTGTTCCCAGAAGCACGTGGACAACAGTGACCATCACGCTCTCTCCAACTGTCCCTATGTTCAACATGCACTGAGAAAAAAGTCCTTCCTGAACTGGAAGGACAAATCATCATAGTACCAATGGGGCTTGCCCTGGTTATGGTCACCATCACTGTAATGGAGCACCATGACCAAGGCATCATGGGAGAAAAGGGGTTATTTCAGCTTACACTTCTAGTTAACAGAAAAGTCAGGACAGGAACTCCAACAAGCTCAGAACCTGGAGACAGGAGTTGACGCAGGGACCATGGAGGAGGCTGCTTACTGGCTTGCTTTCCGTGGCCTGCTCAGTCCGCTTTCTTATAGAACCCTGGACCACTTGCCCAGAGGTAGGTCTTCCCACGCCAATCACTCATTAAGAAAATGCCCTACGGTCCCTCTCGCAGGCCAATCTTATGGAGGCGTTTTCTCTGCTGCGGTTCCCACATCTCAATGACTCTAGCCTGTGTCAAGCTGACATAAAATTAGCCAGCACAGAATCCCTGGCTCCATTTTCAGAACTCACCAACTCACTACATCATTAACTTTAGAGCTAATGGTATCCCTAGTTTGTCATCGGTCTGTCTACAAAGACACCATCCTCAAGGGCCAGTGTGAGGATTAAATCAACGACCTTTGCTCCTTTAAAATCGAGAAGCAGTTAGACCGCCAAGCCTGACAGCAGGACCAAGTGCACCGCTTTAAGGAAATGAGGTCTCGGTGTAGAGTATACGAAGCCTAGAAATTATTTATTATCCTACCAGTGAGAGTTACTACTAAACAATAATCTTCACTGACTACAGAGATGTGTTCTGTGATTATTTAGGGGGCATTCTAGATCCCACCATATGAGCAGAGTTAGGCATCGTCACGCTTTTTGCAGAGGTCAGTCCTTCATAAGGCACATTCTTCCATAACAAAGGTCTATACCACAGAACCATATTTCAGGTTCTGCAAAGACCCCCACACTAACTCCTTTCTCAGCTGATACAGGGGAAATTTCACACGCTAACAAGGTCACCAGAGGGGTCTTCTTGGCAGTGGAATATGACTTTAAAGGGCCACGGTCGTTCCCAGCTTACAAACGGCTCAAGCAGCATATTGCTCATCTCCTGCATCGCTGGCGAGAGGCACCCACAAGGGACGCTCCTCTCCCCTCCTTCCCTCTTCTTTCCTCCTCCCCTCTTTCCTCCTCCCCCTCTTCCTCACTCTTCTTTTCCCTCCTCTCCCTTCCAGCTTGAAAGAACTCTAAGTTACAAAGAACAGTTTCTACTCCCAGGACGACGTTCCCCAAAGCTCTGTGTACAATCAGTGTGTTCTTTTCATAGGTCATTTTATGTCAAAAGATAAATGTCACCATGTCCCAGACTGCCCTTGATGAGGTGGAAGCAGAGCAACCATGGAACAAGGCTCTGGGGAGGAATGTACTGTCTGAGTGTGAGCATGAACTGTGCAAATGTTCTTGGGAAAGACATCCTCCCACACCACACACAGCGCATCCCATCAACTCGTCTTGGCTCCTTCTGAAGTCAGGGTGAGTTTTCTTATTCTAAGAGAACACTACTCATGAATTTCCTAAATGTGCATGCTGATTCCATAGCACATACGGTAATAACTGTTTTATTGCATACATTCATGACCATGAATAAAATGAAATTAGGAAAAGCATCTTGCTTGTAGCCAATCCTTTTCTTTACAAAGACAAGGGAATTCAAGATAAAATTTTAATGCCATGACCAAGTTGCCTATTATTACTTTAAGTTGACTGGATATTTTTGATAAAAAAAAGTGTTTATTTTTTATTTTTTTATTTTTCTCTGCTCCCCTCCCTGCCACACCCCTCCCTCCCTCAACCCTCCCCCAAGGTCCCCATGCTCCCAATTTATTCAGGAGATCTTGTCTTTTTATACTTTCTACTTCCCACGTAGATTATATTTATGTAGGTCTCTCTTAGTGTCCGCATTGTTGTCTAAATTCTCTGGGATTTGGTTTGTAAGATGGTTTGCTTTGCCTTATGTTTAAAAACCACCTATGAGTGAGTACGTGTGATAATTGTCTTTCTGTGTCTGGGTTACCTCACTCAAGATAATGCTTTCTGGCTCCATCCATTTTCCTGCAAAATTTAGGCTGTCGTTATTTTTTCTGCTATGTAGTACTCCATTGTGTAAATGTACCACATTTTTTTTTATCCATTCTTCGATCGAGGGGCATTTAGGTTATTTCTAGTTTCTGGCTATGACAAATGAAGCTGCTATGAACATAGTTGAGCACATGTCCCTGTGGCACGATTGAGCATCTTTTGGGTATATACCCAAAAGTGCTATTACTGGGTCTTGAGGAAGGTTGTTTCCTAATTTTCTGAGAAATCGCCACACTGACATCCATAGGGGTTGTACCAGCTTGCATTCCCACCAGCAATGCAGAAGTGTTCCCTTTTCTCCACAGCCTCTCCAGCATAAGTTGTCATCAGTGTTTTT
>PVIU01014997.1:0-18351 GCA_004026605.1 Ondatra zibethicus | reverse complement strand
ATGCTCCATTTTTTTAATTGGATTATGTGTTCTTTTGTTGTCCAATTTCTTGAGTTCCTTGTATATTTTGGAGATCAGACCTCTGTCTGATGTGGGATTAGTGAAGATCTTTTCCCATTCTGTGGGCTGGTGTTTTATCCTGTTGACCGTGTTCTTTGCTTTACAGAAGCTTTTCAGTTTCAGGAGGTCCCATTTATTAATTGTTTCTCTCAGTGACTGTGCTGCTGGGGTCCTATTTAGGAAGTGGCTCCCTGTGCCAATGCGTTCAAGCGTACTTCCCACTTTCTCTTCTATAAGGTTCAGTGTGGCTGGCTTTATGTTGAGGTCTTTGATCCATTTGGACTTGAGTTTTGTACATGGTGATAGATAGGGGTCTACTTTCATTTGTCTACATGTTGATATACAGTTATGCCAGCACCACTTGTTGAATATGCTTTCTTTTTTCCATTTGATATTTTTTGCTTCTTTATCAAATATTAGGTGTTCAAAGATGTGTGGATTGATATCCGGGTCTTCTATTCGGTTCTACTGGTCCTCCTGTCTGTTCTTATGCCAGTACCAGGCTGTTTTCAGTACTGTAGCTCTGTAGTATAGCTTGAAGTCAGGGATTGTGATGCCTCCAGATGTTCTTTTGTTGCCCAGGATTGTTTTGGCTATCCTGGGTTTTTTGCTTTTCCAAATGAAGTTGAGAATTGTTCTTTCGAGGTCTTTGAAGAATTTTGTTGGGATTTTGATCGGCATTGCGTTGAATCTGTAGATTGCTTTCGGTAGGATTGCCATTTTTAATTCTGCCTACCCAAGAGCATGGGAGGTATTTCCATTTTCTGGTGTCTTCTTCAATTTCTTTCTTCAGAGATTTAAAGTTCTTGTCATACAAGTCTTCCACTTGTTTGGTTAGAGTTACTCCGAGGTATTTTATGCCATTTGTGGCTATTGTGAAGGGTGTTGATTCTCTGATTTCTTCCTTAGTCCTTTTATCATTTGTGTACAGGAGGGCTACTGATTAAAAAATGTGTTTTTAAAGCTATCTTTTCACCTATATTTACAGCATAGGAACAACAAATAGCATGAATATCATGTTTCATTTAACATTTACACTATAAATTGCAAAGCAGAACTTGAGAGACATGGCCTTCAGCATGCTTGTAACCAACCCAAGCTATATTCCTATCTTCAAAGACTGTAGATCCTTTCATTCATTAAAATGATCTTATTTACTCACTAGATCTTGGATCTGGAAATAATTCTTCATATGGCTTACAGAGAAATTACAGATGTGGTCAAGTTAAGCATTTAATATGGAAGATTATCTTTGATGGCACAGGTGTAGAGTTTATGAATGCAAAACAGTATGAGGGAGCTGAGAAAGAAAGATCCTCAATAATGGAACAAGACCTGAGCTGTAGAGCCCACAGTCAGGAGAAATGACGACCTTCTCCAGAGCAGGACAAGACAAGGACAGGTTTGCTGTGGGATAATACTCTTGTACCCTGTAAAGATTTGTCACTCATATTGGTTTAATAAAACACTGATTGGCCAGTAGCCAGACAGAAAGTATAGGCAGGGTGACCAGACTAGGAGAACACTGGGAAGAGGAGAGGCCCAGTCTGCAGTCACCAGCCATATGCAGAGGAAGCAAGATGAGAATGCCTCACTGAGTAAGGTGCCATGCCACGTGGCTAACATAGACAAGAATTATGGGTTAATTTAAGTTTTAAGAGCTAGTTAATAATAAGCCTGACCCAATAGGCCAAACAGTTTAAAATTAATATAAGCCTCTGTGTGTTACTGAAAAGCAAAACAGCCAGCCACTGGCTCTTACCTCTACCTCAGTCCTAAACGGCGATCCTGCCTCTAAGAATCTCAGAATGAGACTGTGTCTGAGAGCTGTTTCTTCCCATTTTATATTCCTCTTTAGGGCCGGAATTAAAGGTGTGTACTACCTGGTTTCTCTGGCAAACTAGTGTGGCTACTGGGATTAAAGGTGTCTGCTACCACTGTCTAGTCTGTAAGGCTGGCCAGTGAGGCTGTTTTACTCTCTGATCTTCAGGTAAGCCTTTTAAATAAAATACAAAAGAAATGCCACCACACAGGTTTTCTCTACATCTGAAAGGCTCCTTCTTGTTGACTTTATACTAGTGTCTTCGTTACTTTTCTATTTCTGTGCCAAACACCATGATCAGTGCAACTAAGAAAAGAGCGTGTTTAAAGTGGCTTACGGCTTTCAAGGGTTAAAGTTCATGATGGGAACACAAACAGTTTGTGCTGATGAACTCACATCTTGATGAGCCAGTAGGATGCAGAGAGAGAGCTCACCGGGAATGGACTTTTTGAAACCTCAAAGTCCAGCTCAAGTGACACGCCTCCTCCAACAGGGCCACACCTCCTAATCCTTCCCAAGCAGTTCTAGCACCTGGGAACCAAGCACTCAAATGCGTGAGCCTGTGGTGATCATTCTTATTCAGCAGCTCCTTCCTTCACACAGCCCTACACTTGTAGGCTGTAACTTCTGCATCAGGAACAACAGGGCCAAGTTATTGTGTCTTTATTAGTTTCTTTCCAAACTGTTCTTAGGGTAGAGGTTTCATGACAACACAGTCAAGCCAAAGAGACCCAGAGCCGCCATCCCCCACTAATGTCCTGTGCTTAGAGGATGCTGCATCCACATCCTCATTAGTATTGGCTGTCAATCATTTTCTTGATAGTCATTATTCTGACTGGGTAGACTCTCAAAAGCAGTTTTATTTTTAATTTCTCAGATGCCTGAAGACGTGTCCAAACATTTATTGGTTGTCTGTACTTCTTTTGAGGTCTGTCTGCTCAGTTAATTGGCAGAACTATTGACCGGATGACATCCTCAGTGTCATGGTTCCTGTAAGGATGCAGTGGGTGCAGACATAGAAGTGTCTGGTGGTTCACGAAGGGTTGGGAACTAGCTGGGTAAGCACATGGAGAGAGGCCAAAGGATTCAGTGTTTTCAAGTGCATGGTTTCAGTACCAGGTCATGTATCTAGGCTGGGTGAGAATAGAGGCAAGGGTAGGGCAGCTGAGGAAATGCAAAGTGTGAAGTTGCCACACACAGGAGCTTCAGCAGTGAAGGCAGGAAGAATCAGCGGTGGTCACTATGACACCTCCCTTCGAGTGTGGGATTGCTTATACCTACTACTTTCCAGGCACCTCGACTGCTTCAAACAGATCAAAGTGCTTGCTAATAGAGCACAGTTATGTGTTGACCGAGATTTCTGTCCTGCCAGGTCCCACAGCAGTTCAGCCCCAAAGAAACACACAGAGGTCTACCTTAATTATAAACTGGTTGGCCTATTAGCTCAGGCTTCTTATAACTCATAACTTATATTAGCTCATAGTTCTTGTCTGTGTTAGCCATGAGGCTTGGTACTTTTCACCAGCGAGGCAGCCTCATCTTGCTTCCTCTGTGTCTGGGTGATGACTGCTGACTGAGCTTTCCTCTTCCCAGAATTCTTCTGTTCTCATCGCCCTGCCTCTACTTCCCACCTCGTCATCCCACCTATACTTCCTGCCTGGCTACTGGCCAATCAGCATTTTATTAAATGAGTACAAGAAACAAATCTTTACAGGGTAAAACCATTGTCCCACAGCAGTTATGTGTCCTGAGATGCAGCCAATCAGTTAGAGATTATTAACACACTAATTAAACAATGACATGGAACAATGGGCACAGAGTATCTGAACAACAGGACAATGTCAGAAGCTAAAGAAAAGAAGCGGGGTTTGGAACTAGAGCAACCTGCTTCCAACATGGAGCAGTGTCTTCCAGGTTGCCTCTCCTGTTATGTATCCTGGACCCTCTGTTTCGGCTGGGATACAGCTGGGACACTCCCTGCTTCATGGGGCTGTTAGGCACATAAAAAGAATAATGTATGCAAATTGCCTGCAAATAATAGGTCACCAGTAAATATTAATTACCACTAAATAAGGTTTCAGTCCCCACTGCTGCAGGGAGTTCTACGTCCACTGCGGGAAGCTTTAGTGAAGGTGTGGAAAGGACATGCCATCCAGAAGGGCAAAGGCCAGTGTGCTGTGTGATGGAAGACCTGCCCCACCCAGCAAGGACTGTTGTTCACACACTAAACGGTGTTTGTCAATGAGTTCTGAGGCGCCTTCTCCCCTTCTCTCCATGACCCCCCATCTCTCATGACCCTCTCAGGAGGTTCTAGCCTCTCACCTGCCCCTGAGCTGTCATTTGAGGGTTCTGTCTCCCCACACTCGTCTTGTTTATAGAGTCTGATCTTTCCTT
This sequence comes from Ondatra zibethicus, assembly GCA_004026605.1. Taxonomy (NCBI): domain Eukaryota; kingdom Metazoa; phylum Chordata; class Mammalia; order Rodentia; family Cricetidae; genus Ondatra; species Ondatra zibethicus. Next base: position 14,075 of record PVIU01014997.1, on the reverse strand, counting down.
CCAAGGTTTGCTTCTCTCTTGACGGAGAGCTAGTTGAGATCCATTTCTCCTTGTGGTTTTCTTAAAGGCCCTAAGTGGGCAGGGTTGGGAATGGGGGTGATGTCTGCCATGCATGAGCCTGGCTGTGACAATTAGAGGAGAAAAATCAGATTGAAAATATGCAAAGCAAAGAATCAAGCACATTTCAGGGAGAGGTGACTGTTAGCTGAACAGGAGACAACTTCCAGAGTGTCCCCGGAAGGTGGCGCAGTGAGAGGCATGCCTCTGTTGTAGTTCACAAAGGTCAACAGCAAGTGTGCTTTGCCCCAAACATTTCCAGAGTGTTTGCACTGCAACCTTTCCTAGTGATATTTTATTTCTATTTCAATAAATAAAGCTTGTCTGAGGACCAGAATCCAAAACTAAGCCACTAGAGGCTAGGCAGTGGTGGCACATACACTCAGGACTCAGGACACAGAGGCAGACAGATCTCTGTGAGTTCAAGGCTACCCTAAGCTACACAGAATCAATCCAAAACCAGATTCAGGTGGTGGTGGTTCACAACTTTAATCCCAGTGTTTGGGAGTCACATACATATAATCCCAGCACTATGGAGGTAGAGATAGGAACAATATATCTAGGCAGAGAGAGGACTATAAAGAGGAAGAAACAGGAACTCAGTGGAGTGTGGAGTCTGAGAATTCGTGGAGACAGGATCTCACCCTTTTGGTCTGAAGATCTGGTAGAGGTAAAAGGTCTCTCTAGTGGTTGGCTGCTTTGCTTTTCCAATCTTCAGCTTGAATCCCAATATCTATCTCTGGGTTTGTATTATTCGTGATACAATCTTTCTTATTTTTTCTTAAAGAATCCATTCCTTTTAATACACTTTAGTCTTTAAATGTTCTAATTCTACAAATCTGAGAGCTTCTCTATGATGCAGCTTCTTCCATGGTGGGTTGTGACTTCATACGAGGTTGCATAACTGATCGTAGGAGTTGTGGGAGAAGCTTGGCAGCGGAAGAGACTGAGAACACAGTGATCAAAGATGAACTCAAAGCAAACATGGAGCAAGTCTGCAGTATTTCTGAGCATGCTCGCCTGCGCTGTGCCATGCATCCGCGCTACAGCTTTGGTTCTGAGCACACACACATGCTTGACACCGCATGCTGCCATGCAATGCAGCAAACACTGCCACAAATGTCTGGGCTCAGAAGGGAGACCGTTGAGTGCTGTGAACAGTGGCGATATCACTGGATATACACAGGACCAGAACAGTTTGATCGTGGGAAAGAAAGACTTTCACTATTTTCTGACCAGAATTCTCAGCAAGTTAAGCCCCAAATAAATGTATCTCTGAACTGTATCATCTTACAATATTTTATTATAAAAATTGCTTATTTGAGTTGCTGATTTGAGGTTCATTTCAATAATCATTAAGTGAGTTTGGGTTTGGCGTGAGGGCAGTATTTCCAACAATTTCAGAAATGACCCTAAACATACTTTTGCCACTGTTAACTGTGTCTTTCTCTAAAGAGGTGTTCTCCGCAGTTTTAATCATTCCCCGTCACTACAGTGAGTGGTTCTGACCTCTGATATAGGCGTTTGCATTCTAGAATAATGTGAGCTACTGTTGGCCTGCCGTATACTTAGGGCTTACTAATGGCAGCTGATACTAGCCCACATTTTAAATAATCCTTTGATAATTTGAATCTCAACTGCTTGTCTTACCTAATTAGATCATCGCTGGCTTAATTTCACAAATGTTCCTGGAAAATAGGTCTGCCTTAGGAGATGTGTCTGCTGGGCGATTATCTTCTTCCATCTGTGGATTACCTGCCATCCACTGCTCCTCTGTAAGCCTCCTTTTAACCATGTGACCACTTTGTGAGGGTAAGCCTGGCTAATGACAGCTAACTTCATCTGGAAGTCCAATTACACAGAAGTGGATCACAGTGTTTGAATAATGGCCTTTGGCAAAGAACCAATGTGTACTGACATCAAGCCTAAACACTCAGTCCTCACGGTGCCGCCTCGCTCCTTAATGTTCTAAAGTGGTCCAGGTAAAGGTTTGGCGGTCAGTATGCATCCTGAGTATTAGGACGTCTGGTTTTGTCTGTTTCATCTTATAAATAAGACGTGAATATCCATAGTCTATTAATGCACAGCAGTATGTTACATGAGGGTATTTTCATGAGGGGTGTCTATATTCCAACTCCTGTCTCCTTTGTCACTTGAAGTATTAACCCTAATAAAATAATCTACACAAGGTTTAAAGTAGTTTTTCAAATCTCTCTGGCTAAGCTCAAGACAAATCAGACTGCAAGTACACTTTCATCAAAACTCACAGGTATTTTCTTTAGGACAAGGTAATTGGAGGCCACACTGCTTGGCATGTAGTCTACATTCAATGGCACGCTTGTTTCCTGGGTCTGGTATACTGGAGCACTATACACGAGGGCCAGAGAGATGGCTGGGTGGTTAAGGACACGTCCTGTCCTTCCAGAGGACCTGAGCTGGGCTCTAACACCCACATCAGGCGGCTCACAACAGTCTCCGGCTCTAGCTCCAGGGCAGTTGGGCACCTCTGACCTCCGAGGGCCCCTGCACCCACATTCATACATGCATGCAACCCACAGCAGAGGTCATGCATGAAGCATCTCCCACCATGCCCGCTACATCGATTTCCCAGTTTCCCTTGCCCTCTGCCGGGCCACTCTTCCACAGAGCAACTGCTTTCTGCCATCTCTCTGCTCCCCTCATCTTGTGCACACGCGCTTCTCCTTTCCTGGTATTTCTAGCAGACGCTGATGGTCACGGTGGTTGAGATGGAGAGGTCCCACCCCTTGGCAGGAGCCCGAGGCCACTAGGCAGGGGCTGGATATGGTAAGGCCAGCACTTTTGAGGCAGTTCTAAGACTGGCGTCTCCCTTCCCGCAGCCCCTCACCTCTCAGGACCCCTCCAGATGCTTAGGATTATTTGCTGTTTGGCTCTCTCCTGTCACCCTGACTCAGAGCATCCAAGCTCCCGCGCACAGGCCCCCTGCTTTTCTCCTGATGGGCTGCCGGTATTCAGCCCAGCCCTGGACCCTCTTCTCAGAGTCCCCTGGAGTGCCGCTGGGTCTCAACACGTCTGCAGAGCTTGTGTCTGGTGCGGGCAAGTCTGTTTTTCAGTGGTCCCCAGCTCTCACTATCATAGGAGAAAAAACAGAGTGAAGCTAGGCACGCAGAGAAGGCTGTATTTCAGAGACAGAAACCATCACAGTGCAGTCCCCTGGGCTTATTGTAAGAACAGCTGTATGCCACAACTCATATCAATGTAAGTGAAAAGTTAAAATGAAAGAGTCTATATTTTTGTTATGAATAATCATAGATCATGAAAGAAGTGAAAGAAATATCTCAGACAATCTGTTCTAATGAATCTGTGCAGTTTATAATCAGCAGAACTGCAGCCCACCCTAGCATGGCCAGATGTCAGTATCTGGCTATGACTCCACTTACCAATAAAAGGCCAACACTTGTTAAACTTTTAATATATCAAAAATTATGTCATAAATCTCTTTTCTGTCATTGTAACTAATTAAATCCTTGATTCATAAAACCTCAAATGAAAAGAATTACTGACCAACTCATTCAGAAAAATGAAGCATGACAATGAGCACAATATCTACGCAAGAAAGAACGCAGCAGGACTCGGGTGCGTAGACTGAGGACAGCTGGGGCGATGGCTCCGTGTTCGGAGGGCCTGTTGTTCTTCCAGAGAACCCAGGCTCAGTTCCTAGCACTCATGGTGGGCAGCTCCCAGGAATCCCACACCCTCTTCTGGCCTCCACGGGCACCCATATACACACAGTATCCACACAGGAACATATACATGAATAAACAAAAAGAAATAAAAGAAAATCAACTAATGGGGATAAAGTATTTCCGGTTATTTGCTTTTTTCTGTGTTGTTTTGCCGTCCGAGGTGAGAAAACTCTTCGTGAATCCCTTCACAGATGTGTCGGGGCCTCCTCATCCCACAGTCGATCAGAAGTGTCCATTTGTTGCTTGGCCTCTCACCGGCTACAGGAATTAGGCCTCGGGAAATCGCTTCCCGTGTCTCAGGCTTTGCTCTGCTTGTCTGTCTTGCACTGAAGTGGATATATTTCCTTCCTTCCTCTCTTCACCTTCAGGTCCTCTGACTAGAGAAGCAGTTTCAACTACATCAGTCATCTTTTTGTGAATGGTCATTCTTAAGCCAGAAGATGCTTACACATATTGAACTGGCCAAGAAGTAACTATGTCTTTGTAGGTAAAAGAAAATCTAATCTACAAATGACTGAAACAAACTTTGGCCCTAGGCCCTCGGAGGGTGTGTGTGGTACTTTTGTAAATCACATGCTGGTTTCTTAACTAGATAAGGTTCTTCAATTTACACCATGATGTAAGAGAAAAAAGGGCATGTTCAGAGAATATCCATGGTTGAGCCTACACAATTCTGTGCAAACTGCAGGCTGAAGCTACTAAAGGCAACGGTCCACCCATGCTCACCTCCACAGATCTCAGCCAATGTGCATGGTTGCGGCGTACGAGATTGGTTTGATTTTAAAACACATGCCTTGAAACCGAGCAGCAGGAAACTGCCCTTTAGTTTAAACTATGAATTTACAAGGCAATGTGTGAGACTGATCACACTTCCCCCTCTCCCACCCTGTGCTGACTTGGTCAGGTGTTTTAGACAAAGCAGCAATGGGGTCATTTGCACCAAGGAGCAATTAGGTAAAACCCTGTAATTATCAAACCTGTGAGGCATGAAGCATTTGAAGGGATTGGTCTCAGGGCTAGATGTTTCCTAAAGGAGCACTAACTGTTGGAAGTCTCCTCCTTGCGGGATTATTAATATGATTATTTTGAGACGGGATCTTGATAGATGCTCGGGCTGACCTGGAACTCCCCGTGCAGTCCTGGCAGGCCCCACATTTATTGCTCTCCCATCTTCAGTGCTGGGATGACAGGTGTGGGCTGCTGTGCCTGGCACTGTGGGATTGCTTTATTGAGTAATTGACATGTATGACTTGCTTCAGAAATACAAGTTTTCAATTTTTAATTTTTATTCATATGTATTTGTGAGTGTCTGTGTATCTGCCACATGTCTGACACCCTGAAGCTGAAGCTGCAGATTGTGAGTTGTCTCATGTGGGTGCTGAGAAGTGAACTCTGGTCCTCTGCAAAGAGCAACAAGTGGTCATCACAAGAACCATTGCTCTAGGCCCAGAAATACTATTTTTATTAATAATAAAAATATAAGATGATGTACGCTTGAATCCTATGGCCCGAATTGCTCTTTAGGGCCGCAGGTCTAACATGCTGAACTCCTCAGCCACTGCTCTGTCATCTGCTGGGTGTGAGGCTCCCTCACTTGCCAGTAATTCTACCAGGTGGGAAAGACAGCATTCCAGACTCCGGGAGACACCTTCCAGAAGGACCCTGTGAGTCATCGAGATTTAAAGAGATAAGCTGTGACAAGAAAACTGGTGGCAAAGCACACTGCTGGCTTTACTGCACAAGTTTTCTTTCTAGAATTAGGAGTGTGGTACTGGATATCTGTCCTCCTTAGAGGGTCGATGTGTGGGCTACGGCAGGGCTGGGGCCTTTGAGAAGCAATCCTTCCCTTTGGGGAGAATGTGAAAGGTGAGAAAGAGGGAGAAGTTGGGATGGATTATGCTGGGCATTTTAGAAAGTACTTTACATAGATGTTACTGTTTGGTGTTTACAGGCAGCCAGGGAGTGCAATTTCCACGTTAGAGAAGCCTTTAAACTATTTATTTTGCCGTCTCTGAAGAGTTTGTCTATGAGCATGCCACTCCACTGAAAAGTGACAGGTGCCCAGTCTTCAGCCCCAAGCCCACGTCTTGTTCCCATTTCTCTACAGAGGGCCTGGTGCACCAACACTGGGGACAAAGGGAGACAGGCGGGTAAGTGACAGAGGCTGAATTCCTTCAAGCAGAGGATCCATGGCAGCTGGAGGGTTGGGAAGGCTGAGATCATCTGCACTGTGAGCATCGCTCTCCTGCCTCAGTTCATCCACCTCTTACTGGGCCTATTGCTCAGTTACGCTTAGCTTTAGCCAGGCCTGGTGGTGCAGACTTTCAATCCTGGCTACTCCTGAGCGGAGGCTGGAGGATGGCAAGCTGGAGGCCCTGGACTCTGGAAGTGAGTTTTAAGGCCAGTGCAGGAGACTTGTGAGGTCCTGTGTCAAAATCAAACGTGAATGGGGGTTAGGGCTAGAGCTCAGTGGGAGAGTGCTTGCCTAGTGTATGAGAGGCCCTGGGTCAGTTCGACCAGATAGACAGACAAGCAGAAAGCTTTGCTTTAATGTCTGGTAATTTCAAATGGTAACCTGAACACGCTGTCATTGAGCATATTTACCTTTCTCTCTCCCCTAATTCCTCCCATTCCGAGTTTCCCCATTCTGACTTGTTTTTGTTTTGTTGTTGTTGTTTTTTAAAAATATAACCCACCTAGTCTAATTTGTGCTCAGCCATGGCTCTAGCCTCCTGTAAATTAGACAAGAATTCTGTGGGCCCATATTTCATACAAGACATTTACAGGCAGGCTCCCTGACCATGCTGAATTTCCAGGGCAGCTGCAAACCTGCCACAAGCTAGCCTCCTGACAAAGGCCAGGAGGTATGGCTCCTTCCCTTTATTATGATGTAGATCGCCTGGGAAGAAGTGTTGATTCCAAAGCTGGTGAATTAAGTTGCAGGTGTTTTGGGGGGGAGAATAAGAGGTGTTTTGTATAATAAATGCGGGTAGATCTTCAGGATGGAGGAAGCCTGAGATGCCCTTCTGAGATGACTGTGTGGACTGTGTCTCGTTATTCCACACGCATCTGTATCAATACACTTAGGGTAAAGTAATAGTTTCTATGTTGGGGCCACGGACCCCGACAGAATTCCAAGAACAAAGCTGCCCCACAAAGACTGATTTACTGGTTAAGACTACAGCGGCCTGAAGAGGTGGGGATGTTGTGGGTCAAGAGCACCCTGAACAGCCATGCTCGCCTCTGGGTCAGAGCTAGCATCTCGTGAACAGTACATATAAACCTTTGGAGTCTATTAGCTTAGCAGACTACTGGCTTTGGGCATCCCAGAAGCTAAGGGCATCAGACAGCACCCACATTCTATAGCAAAGCTCCCCCACACTGCTGTTACCACCTCCCTGCTGACCCACCCATGTATTTTAAATTTCCCTTGCTTCACGACTTTTTTTGTTCTTCATGAAACTACTTCCACATTGGAACATGGTATTTGGGGTAACCTAGATTTGTGCTCCTGTGCCATGGTCACTTCAAATGGCTCCAAAGCAAACTATTGCTTAGTCCCTTTCAGATGAAAATTATGTTTTTCTGGTCAACACCCACAAACACAGTTCAAAATAGTGCGTACAAACCAAGGTTGAGCCGATCCTAGACACTGAAGGAGACCCAAAGCTCCAGGAGGTAACATTCCAGGCAGGCAGCGTGGTGCCTGACCTCCCAGGAAAGGCGGTCTCGTGGGTCATGTGATCCATATGCTTAATGACTATAGGCAAAGCACTAAGCTGAGCCAACTGGAGGGGGGGATGCAGGCCCAGACTGCTGGGACGTGAGTTCATGTGAGCTATGGTAACTGAGTACCATGCTCTGGTGGTTTAAACAGAAGAGATTCATTTCCTCATAGTTTTAGACTAGGAATTCAAGGTCAAGATGGCAGGAGGCGGTTTCAGGCAAGGCCTCTCCCCTCAGCCAGCAAGCAGCCACCTTTGCTGTGTTCTCATAACCTCCACAGAAAGCTTGTCTCTTCCACTCCTTCCTTCTAAAGCTGTGTGTTAGGGAGAGTTCTGCAGAGGAACAGAACTTAGGGAATGAATTTCCCTCTCTGTAGAGACAGGGGGTTATTGGAATGGCCTATAGGCTGCAGCCCCGCTAATCCAGCAATGTTAGCTATGAATGGAAAGTGCAGGAACCCATTTGTTGCTCAGCCCGGCAGACTGATGTCTCAGCTGGTCTTCAGCTGTGCTGAAGAAGTGGGCTCTGATGTGGGGGAGGGAATGGGCGTGCTAGGGACACAAAGAGAAAAGCTTCCTTCTTCCGGGTACACACAAGGGCTTCCAGCAGAAGGTTTGTTCTGGATTAAAGAACTGGTTTTCCTACCTCAAAGATCCAGATTAGAAGTAGATCTTCATACTTCAAATGAGAAGAAATCCCTCACAGGTGTGCCCTCCACTTTCGGATCACAGCCCCATTTAACTGGAGCACCTTTGTTTAACGTCCTAGCTTCACCTACAGCCCTAGGGGTTAAAGCTTTGCGCAGATCTGAATCTGGTTGGGAGAGCCACAGTTTGGGCCACAGAGGTGAGAAGACACCTGAGAGAACTGACAGTTGGACAGACAGACAGACGTCTGAGGCGTCAGTACCATCATGAAAGGGGCCTGGGCAGCACAAGACCTCAGGGAGGTTAGTCCCAGACCTCAGCATCTCCTTTTCCTATCTGCAGACGAATTATAAACTTCTGCAGATCAGAGTGGGGAGAGGAACCAGGGAACTCTTCAGCTTCTCTCTGTTTGCCCTGAGAGGCACGGAGAGGCAGAGTGTCCCTGGCAGAGCATGCCAACCAGGACCACCCCGCAATCCCCAATCCAGCGCTCGTGGGGCCTGCTGAGTACTCCTCACCACATCATCTCTGGTTAAACCTTCAGGGGAAATGCTTCTGTGGCTGCAGAAGGGGCAGGCTGAGGAATGCAGGGCTGGATGAAGGTCAATAGCTCTGGCCCAACTTTACATTCTCAGGCTGGGGTGGGCCAGTGAACACAAGAGCCCACAGGCAGATCCTGACCAAGCCTGGGTAAGTGAAAACTTCCCTGGCTCAGGGCCAAGCAGGTGTGGGCGAGGTCAGACCAGGTGAGTGGCTGTGATACCTGGGAGAGGGGTCACCTTCCATGGTGACTCTCCTAGAGCCTAGGGGGATAGAACCAAAGTAAAGAGGACAACCATGGGGCCCCACATCAGCTGGGCAGTGGTCCCTGCTGAGCAGGCTGAGCAAGTCCGGCATGTGTTTCCACAGCAGCCCACATTGAGGGCTGGTTAGCACGCCTCCTTGCCCGATACCTGCACAGCAAGAGTTGGAACTAAGGGCAGCATTGCACTTTGCAGTCTTTTCCATAGAAACGCACACCAAAAGCACTCGGGTGCAGAAGGAAGAGGTCTTATAACTGGCTGCTTGCTGAATGATTAGTTAAAACCCACAGTCCTACCCAGTAGCAGTTAAAGAGATCCCAATCCCTGCTAGCTAAGAACAGAGGGCCAAGGCTGGCCATGGCGGCACCCAGACCTTACACACAGGGCTCCTACAGGAGATCATTCTTTACAGGCGTCCATGGGATCAAAACAGCCCTCACGCATTCATTCTTCTCAGCAATGCCATGTTGCTATCTTCGTGTATACTAACCCTGAAGAGACGCCCATCTCTGGCATCCATGCAGGCCATGGATGGGGCCTCTGCCTTCCCTTGGCATATTTAAAATGGCCTGGATGAGCCCTGGAAGTCCAGGTGCACTGTGGGAGGCAGCCCACCAGCCTGGATGAACAGGAAGAGCTTGCCCTGGTCACCTGCACACAGATTCATCAGCCGCTCTGATCTACAGGGCCCTTTGCTCTATCTGTTATCCCTCCAGCCCAGATGGAACAGGCTCCTGGGGAGAATTGTTTTTAAATTAACCCCTTATGAAACCCTGAAACCTAGAGGGAGGAGGCTAGACATGATAGGGCTTTACCAAATCAAATGCATGTTTCCCAAAATCTATTAACCTCCTGTGTCTCACCTAGCCTCTGCCGACTCCAGATTTGAAATTAAACCCAGGCTGACCTGTGTAGCAGTCTCTCAGGGTCCTTCCTATTTCTGGGGAAATCCTCATGGGAGATGGTCCCTTTCCATCACCACAGAGCTCCCGGGGGAGGGGCTACTTCAGTCCCTCTATGGCAGGGAGAAGCTGTTGCTATTACCGTGCAGGAAGGCTTCTACCGCAGCAGCAGACCTTTTCCCCGCCTTCAGTGCCCACCAGCCTTCAGCGCCCATCAGCCTTCAACGCCCACCAGCCTTCAGCGCCCACCACTGCAAGCTTTTCACATGTGAGGCCAACATGACTTGGACCACTTACATCTAACCAAACAGAACCACAGACAAGGGCAGAAGGAAACAATTAAGACAGGCTGCTGCATGTCACGATGACCTGAACAAGATAACATCCGCAGTGCAGGGCTGGAGATGGACAAGCGGTTCAGGACAGGGGTGTGGGCTGCTCTGTGGAAAGAGCCAGCTCTGCGCGGGGCTGAGGAGGCAGGCGGGCGCTGTGAGGCAATGGTGAGGGGTTCTCTAGACACCACAGTCTCTGCACCGCGGTGAGCACCCCACCTTCCTGGTCTTCAGAGGATACAGATAATTAACGCAGTAAGAAGAGAAGCAGGCCCAGCTTTTGGAAGGCAGGGGCGGAAGATCAGGACTTTGAGGTCATCCTCAGTTACAGTGTAAGATTGAGGCCAGACTGGGCTACAGGAGACCCTGCCTCAAAACAACCACAAGAAAAACCCACAGTTTATAGAATTAAAAAAAAAAAAACCTTGTTAACTTCCTTTTTTTTTTTTTTTTAAGATATCACCTGTGAACAGAAATCCTTGCAAGAGGGCAGATCATACCCCTTGAGCACGCCTGAGCTGTCTCAACGGAGATGAGCCACACTCTTGCAACACACTGCTGGGGGCTTGGCGCATGGGGTGTAGTCAGGGAAAAAGGGCTGAAACCAGGCGTTCCCACCCCAAGGACTCGGGCTAACCAACGGAGAGCACATGGCCAAGATATATGAACTGGAAGAGCCAAAAACAGTGCGAAGAGAAGAAAGGAAAGGCATGAGGACCCTGAGACGAGAACTGGGGTGGGGTGGGCGCGGTTAGGGGAGGGTCTGCCCCTGAGCAGAGTCTGGGGCGGGGTGGGCGCGGTTAGGGGAGGGTCTGCCCCTGAGCAGAGTCTGGGGCGGGGTGGGCACAGTAGGGGAGGCTCTGCACTGGTTTCATCTCTGTGTGTTTTGTTTGCTACTGTTTTCTGTTTCATGAGAACAGACAGTGACCCCATTTTTGCCATCTGTTCATCGTGATGAGGTCCTGGGGTCCCTGAGACATTAAATTCCACCTGGTTATAAATCAACTCTAAAAACAACAAGAAATAAGCCTAGTAGCTTTTAGACTAACAAATACTTAAAACTGAATGAGACAAGAATAGGAGTAAACTTTAAAACTTTATTAAGGAGCTTGTAACCTTCAGAAGTTAAACCAATGAATTCTCTGATTTGAATGTTCTGTGCTTTATTCAAAGAAGCAATTCTTAAAGCAAAGAACCTCAGAAAAAGATGCAAAATAAAGCAAGTCAATGAATTACAATCACAGTTGTAAAACACACATGTACATACATACATGCACTGCACACACGTGCATACACATGCACAACACATGCATGCACACATGTCCATGACTTGCATACACACATGCACACACACAAACATCACACACATGCACACACAAAGCACACGTGCACATGCATGCACACGCAAGGCACATGTACACAAAGAACACATGCATGTGCACATACATGAACACACATGCACATACACAGACGCACACACGTGTGCACGCACACACACATGTACCAGCAGCAGAAGCAAGCACACTTGTCTTTGCAGCTGCTTCAGTACAATGTCAGCAGCAATTTTCTGTCTGATGAAACTGACACGTGTGTGCCAAGCTCTTTACAGGACCAGAAAGCGTGAGTATGATCTGGAAGGAGCAGAGCTGCCATAGTGGGTGGTCCAGAGCACATGCCACTCAGTCATCGGTTGCCAGGACAGTCTTGGCAGGGAAGGGCAGGCCCGTGAGAACTCAGTGCCATGGCCAGGCCTCTACTTTGTAGGTTCCTTTGCTGTAGACAGACCTCTAATTGCTCAGCTGTCGGAATGGCGCTGCCACCTGAAGCACATGAAGGGGTGGCTCCCAATCCCATCTGTATACTCTGTCACTACTCCGAGGACAGAGATTCGCAGAGGAGCCTGGTTTAGGAGGCTAAGGCAGAGAGTAAAATTTCCCGCCATCTTATGACAATGAACTCATAAAGAGGAAAGGCTTATTTGGCTCCAAATATGGAAGGTTTAGTCCATGGTCTGGTGGGCCCATAGAACAGCAACGGCAGTGTCATTGGGGTGAGGGACACACAGCAGGGCTGGTATGAAGAGGAGGATCCTATGACCCCATGAGGAGCGTGCCATGGTGACCAGGGACTTCCCACTAGGCCCCAGCTTTCAGACCTCCATGCTGAGCACCTGGGCTTGCTGCAGATCCCACTATAGCCCTCCTGTCAGGGAGGAAACCTCACTAAAACTTCAAAATACATTTTTCTGTCTATTGTTTTAGAGCAGTAAACATTCTGGAGGAATTTAAGACAATGAAAGAAAAGTATGAAATTCACTCATGATTTGATTGGCATCATTAAAGTCTGAAGCACTTTCAGCTCTAGACCTGGGTGACTCCTGCCACTTGCTAATGATCCCTCTACCTGCCCAGAAAGAATGCTTTTGCTCAGCCCCTCCCCCGTTTCTTAGATTTGCGGTCTGGAGAGCCAGCTTAGGTAGTGGGGTGCTTACCTAGCACGCTCTGAGTCCTGGGTTCAGTCCCCAGCACCTTGTAAACTGGCCCAGTGGCCAACTCTGTCATCCCAGAACTCAGGAGGTAAAAGCAAAAGGATCAGGAAGGAGTCCAAAGCCATTCTCGGAAATAAAGTGAGCCTGCTGGCTAGCCTGGGCTACATAAGACCCTTTCTGAAAAGAGGAGGGGAGAGGAGAAGAGGGAGAGAGACAAAGGGGACCAGAAAGGAGGAGGAGAAAAGGAGAGGAGAGGGAAGGGGAGGAGAGGGAAGGGAAGGAAAGAATGGGGGAGGGGTGGAAAGGAGATGGGAGGAGCAGAGCTGACTTAAGCTTGGTTACAAGTCAAGCTATTATGATTTTCTTGAAGTTTTTATAGTTGGATAATTTTTTAGCTGCATATAATTGTTTTGATTGAATTCACCTCGTATCTGTTCCCAACTTTTCTAGTTTCATGTGCTCTGTTTTAAGCTCAATAAGTCAACTAGTGCTGCGTGTGTGTGCACATCTGCATATACAGGTCCATCTCACCAAGTCTATGAGTGATGCATGTGTGTGCACATCTGCATATATGGGTCCATCTCACCAAGTCTATGAGTGATGCATGTGTGTGCACATCTGCATATATGGGTCCATCTCACCAAGTCTATGAGTGATGCATGTGTGTGCACATCTGCATATATGGGTCCATCTCACCAAGTCTATTAGTGCTGCATATGTGTGCACGTCTGCATATACGGGTCCATCTCACCAAGTCTATGAGTGATGCATGTGTGTGCACATCTGCATATATGGGTCCATCTCACCAAGTCTAAGAGTGCTGCATGTGTGTGCACATCTGCATACACAGGTCCATCTAATCAAGTCTACTAGTGCTGCATATGTGTGCACATCTGCATATACAGGTCCATCTAATCAAGTCTATTATTGCTGCATTTGTGTGCACATCTGCATATAGAGGACTATCTAACCAAGTCTACTAGTGCTGCATGTGTGTGCACATCTGCATATACAGGTCCATCTCACCAAGTCTATGAGTGCCGCATGTGTGTGCACATCTGCATATATGGGTCCATCTCACCAAGTCTATTAGTGCCGCATGTGTGTGCACATCTGCATACACAGGTCCATCTCACCAAGTCTATGAGTGCCGCATGTGTGTGCACATCTGCATATATGGGTCCATCTCACCAAGTCTATGAGTGCTGCATGTGTGTGCACATCTGCATACACAGGTCCATCTAATCAAGTCTACTAGTGCTGCATATGTGTGCACATCTGCATACACAGGTCCATCTCACCAAGTCTATTAGTACTGCATATGTGTGCACGTCTGCATATATGGGTCCATCTCACCAAGTCTATGAGTGATGCATGTGTGTGCACATCTGCATA
>PVIU01014996.1:0-49807 GCA_004026605.1 Ondatra zibethicus | reverse complement strand
CTGTGGAGAAAAGGGAACACTTCTGCATTGCTGGTGGGAATGCAAGCTGGTACAACCCCTATGGATGTCAGTGTGATTTCTCAGAAAATTAGGAAACAACCTTCCTCAAGACCCAGCAATACCACTTTTGGGTATATATCCAAAAGATGCTCAATTGTGCCACAAGAACATGTGCTCAACTATGTTCATAGCAGCTTTATTTGTCATAGCCAGAAACTGGAAACAACCTAAATGCCCCTCGATTGACGAATGGATAAAAAAAAAATGTGGTACATTTACACAATGGAGTACTACACAGCAGAAAAAATTAATGACAGCCTGAATTTTGCAGGAAAATGGATGCACTAGAAAGCATTATTTTGAGTGAGGTAACCCAGACACAAAAAGACAGTTACCACATGTACTCACTCATAGGTGGTTTTTAAACATAAGGCAAAGAAAACCAGCTTACAAACCACAATCCCAGAGAATTTAGACAACAATACGGACACTAAGAGAGACCTACATAGATCTAATCTATGTGGGAAGTAGAAAGTATAAAAAGACAAGATCTCCTGAGTAAATTGGGAGCATGGGGACCTTGGGGGAGGGTTGAAGGAGGGAGGGGAGTGGCAGGGAGTGGAGCAGAGAAAAATGTAGAGCTCAATAAATATCAAGGGGAAAAAAAAGAAAAAAAAAGAAAAGAAAATGTGCCAGGTGATGCTAAGTGCGACGAAAAAAAATAAATTGAAGTAATGATTAGTAAAAAAAATAAGTATATCCTTCTATAACTTGTCTGAGCAGTTTATATATATACACATATCCACATGTGTATGCACAGATTACATTTGAAGACCACAAAAAGAATGGTGCCCCATTATGACATCACAGTTCTCTATTGTGGCATCACAGATGTAAACTGTGATGAGTTGATGCTCCATTGTGCCATCACTACATTAAATCATGACACCACAATTCACCATTGTGCTGTCACAGTGTTGCATTGTGTTATTGAAGGGCTCCATTTTGCCATTACAAGGTAGCATTGTGATGTGACATTGCTCTTGTGTCATCGCTGCCCTGCTGTGTTGGCACAATAGGCTTCATGATGCCCTAATCGTGACACACTTCACATTGTAATGACCAAAGAGTGTACTGTGAAATAACGATGGAACATTCTGATGTCCATGGCCAAATAAGTCACTGTGGTGTCACAAAATAACACTGATTGAATACGGAAGCATTATGATGGCTCAATAGATTATCACAGTGTCACAATGAGGCATTAGGTAGTCACAGTGGAACATTGTCCCATCAGAAAGGTGTACTGTGACATCATTGCAGGGCATTGTGATGGCACAGAGATGCATTGTGAGGAAATAATTCAGCATTGCGATGAGACAGTGGGACATTCTGATGGAGAGAGGAGAGCTGAGGACACAACGGTGAATTCTACATCATGATTCAATATGGTGATGCCACAGTGGAGCACTGGATCATCACAGTCTACATTTTGATATCACAATAGTAGTGTGATGTCATAATTGAGCATTTCAATGTTACAAAAGGATACTTATGACACAGTGGAGCATTCTGGTGTCACAATGAGGCATGACACAATGGAGAATTTGATGCGACATTCACATTGTGATAGAAAAATACTGCGGCAGGTGTCTCCCCTGGTGGCAGGGTGATATGTGTCACTGCCTCACCCCTGCATGAGATCAGCCCCAGAGAAGAAGAAAACAGGGAGAGGAAAGAAGTTAAGTCTCTTAAATATTTATTGCTGTGACAAAAATACTTGAGAAAACCAACTTAAGAAAGAAAAATGTATTTCAGGTTTCAACCCTTAGTTGGTAGGATCCATGCCCTAGGTGAGAGATGAAGCAAAATACTGTAGCAATGGGCGCTGTAGTGGCTTATTATGATGACAAAGAAGAAACAGAAAGAGAAGGGAAAGGAGGAGAAGGGGAGGGGAGGGGAAGAGGTAAGAAGAAGAGAAGAGGTGGGAAGGAAGAACGGAGGGGGAATGCCCTTCAAGACCATATTCTCCATGGCCTACTTTTTCCTAGTCCCTACCAGCTTCCAATAAACTATCAAACTATGAATCCATCAATGGCTTTACCCACTAAGACAGAGCCATCATGATCTGGCCACTTCCCTAAAGCCTCATATCTGAACACTGCATTGGAAACCAAGTCCTAGACATATGGGTCTTTCTGGAACACAGCTCAGTCAGTCATAACACTAAAACAGACTGAGCACTCAAGACGAAGACTTGAGCTTTGGGGGCTGGTGAGATGGCTCAGCTGTTAGTACTGACTGCTCTTCCAGAGAACCCAGGTTGCCAGTATCTACATGGCGGCTTACAACCATCTGTAATTTCAGATCCAGGGTTCAAATGCCTTTGTATTAGTGGTGGTTCTCTAAAGGGACAAAACTGATAGAAAGAACTGGTTTATTAGAAGGGTATTTATTAAAAGGATACTTCCTCTCTCTGTTCATATATATGATGTATTAGATGTCTGTGGTCTGAACAGTTGAACAGTGAGTGTCTCCAAACAGAAAGGCCAAGCACGTGGAAGTTGTTCAGTCCACAGGACTAGATGTCTCAACAGTCCCAACCTAGTGCTGGATTCCCAGGAAGTCCTAGAGAGCTGCTGGTCTTCAGTCTGTTGGAATCCCAAGCAAGTAGGTTCTAACACCAGAGTAGGAACGTCTCATTTACAGGGTAGATGAACTTTCCAGCAAGAGTGAAGGAAAGCAGGCAAATTAGTTTCTGTCTTAGTTACTTTTCTACTGCTTGTTAAAACACCATGACCAAAGCAATTTTAAAAAGGATTTAATTTGGCTTATGGTTTCAGAGGGTTGGAGCCCATGATGGTGAACAGAAGAGCCAAGAGTTCACATTTTAATCCACAACTCACAAGGAAGAGAGAGTGAGCGAGCACTAGGGATCACATGAGTCTTTTGAAACTTTAAAAATCTGTCCCCAGTGACACACCTCCTCCAACAAGACCACATCTCTAATCCTTTCCCATAGTTCCACTAACTGATACCATGTATTCAAAAATATGAGCCAATGTGGGCTATTCTCATACATGTAACCACAGCCTGCTTCTGGCCTCCCTGAGTATACCAGACATGCACATGGCCCACAGAATTATGAAGACAAAACTTTCATATACATATTATAAAATAATTTTTTAAAAAGGAAATAAACCATGCTTTCTTCAAGGCCATTCTGTCCCCATGATTAGAAGTGGAAGCTTTGCGTCTGCCTTTCACTTAAACTGTGCTGCACAGTGGAAACCTATGTGGGGGGACTTTAAACAGTGTGACTGTGTGGGTCCTACCTGAAGATTCCAATATGGTCGATCAAAATTATCTAAAGCCCCTCAGTTGATTGCAGTGTAATGGGAGGGCAGCAAGCTTTTTTCTCTACATGAAAGGGCAGCCCCACGCTAGCAAATGGCTTGCCAA
Source organism: Ondatra zibethicus (assembly GCA_004026605.1). Lineage (NCBI taxonomy): Eukaryota > Metazoa > Chordata > Mammalia > Rodentia > Cricetidae > Ondatra > Ondatra zibethicus. The sequence goes on along the minus strand of PVIU01014996.1, from coordinate 46,345 downwards.
ACATCCATTCGTCGACTGCAGCCAATTTTCCCTGATGTGCCCTAATAGGAGGAAGCTGTGGCATGGATAATAGCTACCAACAAATAATTTAAAACTAATTTATACTTGGTTTGGGAATGCAGCATGTGACTTCCTGGCTGCCGACTGCTGGCTAATTCAGTTTGGCTCAGATGAATAGGTCTTTCCTGAGCTAACAACACAGCTCAGCCTTGTACTGAGGTGTGTGTAGAAGAAAGCCTGCCAAGGGAAACGTCGCCTGTGGTCGGCTCCCCAGAATGCCAGACACACAGTCACTGTATGGCTGTGGGGACTTTGCTTACCAACGGGTCCCTCGATGGGCTAACTTCTGCTGACCCCTCACTTTGTGGGTTGGGGCCCAACAAAGGGGAAGAGGTGGGGGGAGGAGTGTGCACCTCAGTGGCTGCTGAGCATTTCCATGAACAGTATATATGTCACACAACTCTTAAGTTATGTTTCCTACACCCCTCACTGGAGAAGAGGAAGCTGAGGGTCTGAGAGGCTGTACAACTACCAAAACAAAGCTGGCATGGACTCATCATACTCAAAACCTTTCCCCGCTGAGAGACCTGTCTAAAGTGAACCGCTGCAGAGAGGTTTGGATCATACATATCCTTGGATCTGTCTCACAGAATGAACTCTGCCTTCCCAGGTTTTCACTTCCGTCTAAAGGCAGTGGCAAGGAGACCTTCAGGATACACTTGAGGCAACTGAGGGCCTCTCCTTCCAACTGTGGAGGCACGCCTGAGACAAGAGCCCCAAATGTCAATCTCAAATATGCCACATCTTCCAGGTTTGTGCTATCCCCCACCAATGAGTCTAGCAAGGGCAGGAAGGTGGCCCTCTCTGGAAGAAGTTTTGTCCCATTTTCTTTGGTTTCCTGAAGCATTGATACCTCTCCTCTCTCTTTCCGCTGGGGTCTGATCTACACCCTCATCTGGTGTCTCAACCAGCCTTTTCAAAAGTTCCCATGTGTTATCACTGGTCTTTCAAGAGGCCCTGGGATGACAGCCCTTTACATATGCCTCCACCTATGTGGGAAAAGAGAGGTCATACTACCACCCTGGCTGACTCACCAAGGGAAAGCTGGGCCACGGTTTTCAAAGGTTCAGACCACAAAAAAACCCAGCTGTTTCAATGGTTGCCTTTATCACTGGCCTCAATGCCTGGAAGGAAGGCAGTTCAGGTAACAAATAACTGATTAGCACTTCATAAGCAATAGCCAAATTTAAAAGTTATTGTAATTATCTAACCTAGAAATGGTAGGTATTTATTTCTGGGGTCATTATATACCTTTGGGGGAGACATCTGACAGTCAGCTTTCCACTGCTGAGACAAAACACCTGAGGAAATCAACGGAAGGCAGGCAATTTTTATTTTGGCTTATGGTTTCTGAGGGCTCAGTCTATATTAGTGGGACCCACTGATTTGGGGCCTGTGGCAAGGTAGGACATCATGTTAGGAAGCATATCATAGAGCAAAGCTTCTGGCCTCATGGCAACTAGGAAGCAAAGAGAGAGGAAGGGTCAGGGTTTCAAAACATCCTTCAAGGGTACGCACCCAGTGACCTAACTTCCTCCAACGAGGTCCCACCTTTTAAAGGTTCTTCCACCTCCCAACTTTCCAATACCGCAGGCTGGCAGCCATGTATTTAGTATATGGGCTTTTGGAAACCACATAAAATCTGTTCTGGAGAACATTTTAAAACTGCGGCAATATGCTAACACTGCAGCCCCTAGGACCCTGTTTTAGCATTTTAAACCTTCTGGACTGCTTCACCTCTACATTTAATATTCAAACCAGTTTTTTTTTAAGCTTAAAAACTACATGGTCAGATGGTTCCACAATGCCCTCACTTCTCAATAGCAGATTTCTGAATTAACCAGTCTTTTCTCACTGTGACCAACTGAAGGCAGGAGAAGAGTGTTGGTTTGTGGTTTGAGGCCCAGTGTAAGACAAAAACGTCATGGAGGGAGGACGTGGTGGGGGAGAGCAGCTTGTTCCACGGCAATCAGGGAGCAGAAGAGAGAACATACCCATGCTAGAAGGCCTCCTTCTTACTTGAAAAACTTCTTAAAAGATCTTAAAATCCCATTTACCTCTGTGTACACACATGCGCACGCCCGCTACAGTGCACGTGTGGCCAGAGGGGCCTTGTAGGAGATGGTTATCTCCTTCCACAACGCGGGTCCCAGGGACCAAACTCAAGTCATGAGGTGCGGCCAAAGTGCCTCCATCAGCTGAACCATGGCTCTTTACTCAGCCCAGGCTCCCAGCCTGATGGCTGGTGCCATCCACAGCTCATAGTGACTTTTCTCCCCTTTGTTAATAGTCTCTAATTCTCTCACACACAACCAAGATGCTTTTTTTTTTGACTAAAGATTTACTCATCTTTTACTAAACATCTCTTAGTTGCCCCTCAATTCAATCAAGTTAACAAGATTAATCATCAGTCAGTATGTAAAAATAACAGAGTCGGGCTGGAGAGATGGCTCAGAGGTTAAGAGCACTGACTGCTCTTCCAGAAGGGCCTGAGTTCAATTCCCAGCAACCACATGGTGGCTCACAACCATCTATAATGAGGTCTAGTGCCCTCTTCTGGCCTGCAGGGATACATGGAAGCAGAATACCAAATACATGATAAATAAACATCATTTATTAAAAAAAAATAAGAGTACAAATAAGCCCAAAAACTGTTAAAATAACACAGGGTGGCAGGGTGAGGGGGGCAGAGGAGGAGCTGATGGAGAGTGAGGAGGCAGGTGGTACAGTGGGCTATTAATTTTTTTATGAATGTAGTAGGTATAAAATTCATACTACAGCCATCAAATGTGAAAGAATTATTTATCATCAGCAATTAAATTTCAAATTTAAACTCTATTTTGCCAAGGAAGAAATCTAAATTTCAATTAATTTAGGTTGGGCCTCATACGCCTCCAGCCTCTGCCCCCTCACACTGCTGGTTTTATTTAATACCCAGGCATTAGGATGGGCTTCTGGTTCTTGGAAGACAGGTCGTCTATGCACCTTCAGCCCTGTTTAAAAGTCTGTTATGGCTTTCATGATCTAAGTCCCTGTGTCTCTTCCTTCCCAGAACAGTGACACTATATTGCTGCTCACCATGTGTAAGTACGGCTGGTCGCCATGGAGCCGACTAACCAGAACCAATAGAATGAGGGGGGTGACTTGACTTACACAGGGAGAGCTGGGAGTTTAACTTAGCATGGCTACTGGTGTTCTAGAGATGCACAGAGAGTGTCAGGAGCATGAGGGAGGAGAAGGCTTTGCAGGAGTACTGTGGGTAAGAGCAGGCATTGGACACAGTCTGTCAGCAAGAACAGCAGCTGCGAAGCTAGGGCAAGACCACACCTGGCTTCCTGACTCTCCCTTGATGTGGGGAAGCCGGCATCAGGAATGGTCAGGGACCAAGAGAACAAGCCTCAGAAAGGAAGCACACGACTGGAGATTAGCCACAGCACGGGGCTGGTTCCAGCAACCACAGGTTAGAAAGGAAAGAAACGATGGCTCTTGCCACTTGTAAGCTGCTAGTCCCTTCGCACCCTGAAACTGGAGACACTGAATTTCTAGGGGTGCCTTTCTTTGCTCCCTTACTGGAAGGTTAGCACACCATCTGAATTTGCTGTGCATTTGTTGACCAGCTATCCCTTTTCCTGGACAGAAAGGCCTTGACAAGGAGGCAAGATGGAAGACTGTCCAATGGAAACCTCGAGCAGAGGCAGCTGTGCCTTTGAGAGCGGAATCCACGGCAGTCTTTTACCGTGACTTCTGCGGGTAGACTGTGGAAGGCCATCAGCTGCTTTCTTGCACACAACTCAGTTTTAGCTTCGCAGCAGCAAATAACACACCCATAACACCAGGTGGTTCAACCTTCACCAGCATGCTGCACTCCCCACAGCAGTCAAGGCGGGCTGCTCAGGCTGACAAACCCTTCGGTGGAATCTCACTAGTTTCCAGCCTTCCTAATACAGCCACGTGATGCTCTCCTGTGTCTAAGTCTGCGATTATTTCAGGCACTTCCTCACGGTGATGCAGTGTTTCCCAACAGTCTCTCTTCAAAACTACCCCACACTTGGGAGGTGGTGGCAGAAGGATTATGAGTTCAAAGCCAGCCTGGGCTCCTATGTAGTTCAGGTTAACCTCAAACTTTAGATTCCCCTGTCCTGTCCTTCTGAGTTATTACAGGTGCAGACAACTAGAGAGAATTTCTCAATGTTTCATCCTTCTAAGAAGTAACTCCTACGATAAGACTAACTGCAAGGTTGTTGTGCAAAATAAGCAAGGAGCAGATGATCAGTTAGTGGATTAATCTGGTCTTAACACATCTGGACTGACCTCTGCTGGCCAGACCATTAATCAGCCAACATTTCTTCTCTTCTACTTGAGATAACATGGTCAGAAAACAGGACATTTACCCTTAATTATATGGATTTATATGGTTTTAACTTAAAAATAGTAAGCCCTCCACATCATCTTGTATCAAAACGTTGCATTACACTTGACTGTCAGGCAGGCACTTGTGGGCAGAGGAGACTGATGAAGTTATGTGGGCTACCCAGGCCAAACTCCTCTGTATGTTCTCTCCTATGCAGCTCAGGCCGGATCAGGGGCCTGTCAGGAGTCATACAATGCTCACTGTGAGTATCTCCTGGGTTCTATCTAAAGCTAGAAATTCCCCACTCTGAGGTGGTCTTTTGAGCTCCAACTTAGCCAAAGCAGACAGATCTGGTTTAAGTATTAAGCTGAATATTGATATAAAGTCTTGTGTTCTGATCCACAAAAAATTGCAAAAATAACAGATATACCCATTTCTAATATCTTACTTCTATCTATTCATTTTTTAAATTTGATGTGAGTATCTGCATTTATCTATGTGCACAACATGCATGCCTGGTTTCTGAGAGGCAAGAGAAACGTATTGGATCCCCTGGAACTGGAGTTATGGCGGTTGTAAGCCTTGACCTCTGAAAGAGCAGCAAGCTCTGAGCCATCGCCCCAGCCCCCATTTCTAATATTTTAAAACACAGCTTCTGATTTTTTTTAAAGAAGGTGCTTACTTTTTAGCTGGAGACATAGCTGAAGTGGTAGAATGTTTGCTTAGCATGTATTCCTAGCAAATGCAAAAACACTTTCAACATATTCTAAAAGACAAAAATGATATTGTAATGCTCTGTCCTGTCCCTTTAAGAGACAAGCCCTGCCCACTCTCCCCCGCCCCCCTCCTCCACACCAAGCAGGCAGATCTTCCTTCCTGCTTGCAGCCTGACTCTCTTCCTTTTCCAGCTCCCTAAGAGGCAGCTTCTGACTCTCCTCTCTCTCTCTCTCTCTGCTCTTCTCCCTTCTCCCCTCCATAACCCACTAAATAAATATCCGACCTCACTCTGCATGGCGTGCCTATCTGGCTGTCTCCCACCTGCCACGTGGCTCCCTGCCCAGGACCAGCCCCCTTCTGAGACCTACGATGTGGTCTCGTGCGCCGTCCCTACCTGGGACTGGTTGCTTTGGGGCCTGCCCCCGATGGGACTGGTCCCGCTTGGGGACCTGCAGCATGGTCTCATGGCCTACTGTAGCCACTTGGGACCCTGCAGCATTTTACTTTTACCATTACAAATATGAAACTATTTTTATCACCAAGTAGTATTAAAACTGTGAAACACAACCAGGCAATGGTGGTGCATGCCTTTAATCCCAGCATTTGGGAGGCACAGGTAGGCAGATCTCTAGTTCCAGAACAGCTAAGGCTACACAGAGAAACTATATCTTAAAAACAAAACAAAAACACCAAAGCAATAACCAAAAAACTCTGAGAAACATTAAAATCCTGAAATTCCAAACTATGTTGCTTGTCTTCTTTCCCTGTTGGGCCCTGAAGTCCAATCACTGAGAAGTTGCCCCAAGAGACCACCCTCACACCACAGTTGATGTAAAAGCATGAGGATTTTTATTTACTGTTGCGACAGGGTCCATCCACCTCAAAAGGTAAAGGACCCCAAATAGTTGCTACAGGCTATTTTTATAGCAATAGAAGGAGAAATAATGGGGGGGAAGCCCAGAGGTTATTTTTCAATTATTATGATTGGCTTATACAAAGGACTACTGGACTGAGCCAGGGCGGGAGAGCGGTAGCCAGATCAGGCGGGGTAAGGGGGAACATCTGTGGGTCATCATGACCTTATTTCAGGGACTGAGTCAATACATCAGGAACTGAGTCAACATCTGAGGGTTATCTTGCCCCAATTTCAATGACTGAGCTCTAATTGGAGACCATCCGCGAGGAAACAAGGAGATGGAAATTCCCCAACATTTCAATATGTGCATGTGTAGTTGTTAGGTTCTTGGTTCCCAGGGGAGGCCTCAGAAATGGCCTCAGAGTTGTCCTAGAGTTCTTCATCCCCTTTTTTGTATAAGCACAAGTTTGGAAGTGTTGACTTACTTTGCACAATTCCTTATTTTAAAAATCATTATTATTGTGTGGATGGATACAATGCATATATACATGGGTGTGCCACGGCTAATGTGTAGAGGTCAGAGGACAACTTTGTAGAGTTGGGTCTCTCCTTCGACATTGTCTAGGTTCTAGAGATCACTCTGGTCCTGAGATTTGCAAGGCAACTGGTTTTACAATCTGAACCGTTTGCCCCTTTTCTTTCTGCTTATTTGTCTATTATTTCTTGGCCATGCTAAGGGCTAAATTCAGGGCTTTGTGTGTTGTAGGGAACGTCTCCAGACCTGGTTTTCTGAGACCACATGTAAGGCTCGCCTCGAGCTCTCAATGCAACCCAGGCTGATAAGAGGTATTTTTTAGCTCCCTTATAATCTTAAGGTACTGCTTATCTGTCAACAAGCAAAATGCCCTTAAACAGCACAGAGCTATATATTATGGATAATTCTGCTGGTCTCAGTGCAGTGTGAACACACAAGGTAGCTAATCTACAGTGGTAAGTTTGGAGGTGGTATGACTTCTCTGCTTCAGTAAGTTCTTTCCAAGAGAAACATTCAGCTCATCAACTACAGGACAAGCTCCACTACACCTGAGACTAGAACCAAGTAATCAACAGTAAAGTACAAACTAGAACGCACCCACACACAACTCTACTCAGAGTGTCTCTATAGACATCACTTTTGGAGCTTTCATTTCTTTCTCCACAAAGTGTTGTAGAGTTTTTGTTTGCTTTGTTGTTTTATCATAACAGGGTTTATCTATGTAACAGTTCTGGCTGTCCTGGAACTCACTCTGTAGACCAGGCTGACCTCGAACTCACAGAGATCCACCTGCCTCTGCTGGGATTAAAGGCGTGTGCCACCATTGTTTGGCCAGAAGGAGTTTTTAAAAGATAAAGTTTTAATTTGGGGAACGGGTTTACATAAAAGGAAACCGACAAGTAACTTAGCAGTTAGACACAATGCTGTTATTTGATTATTTATATGGTAGAATACTGTTAGTCAATTTTCATTCCTTAACACAAATACCTGAGAAAATCCATTTAAAGGGAAGAAATATTTATTTTGGTTCATAGTTTTTTAAGCTTTATTTTATTTTTAATTATGCATATATGTGGATCCGTGTGTGAATGTGTACATGAGTGTAGGTGATCACAGAAGCTGGAGTCCCTGGAGTTGCAATTACAGGTGATTGTGAGCTGCCCAATGTGGCTGGGAACCGAACTCACTTCTATTGCAAGAGTAGTTTGAATTCTTAAATGCTGAGTTGTCTCCAGCTCCTGGCTCAGCTGGGAAGGTTTCGGTCTGTGGCCAGTTGGCTCTTTTGCTTTTGGACCTGGAGTCCATCATGACGGAGAACTAATGAGAGGACTTGCATGCCTGGGTCTTGATCTTCAGTGACTTCTTTTCGCTCACCACGACCTGAAGGCTCTACATCCTCCAGCAGTGCCACGAGCTGCTCACCAAGTCTTTAGCATATAAGCCTTTGGGACCGTTTAAGATCCAAAATCATAACAAATAATGGAGGCCTTTTCTGTTTTTAATCAATTTCTTTAATAAAACATAATTTTAAATGTTTTTGCTATGGAAAGTAAATTCTACCTTGCTGGAAAGAGAAAGTTCCTCAAAACCATCAACTAGTTTATTCACATATTAGAACGGGTCAGCCAGTGAAAGTCCTAAAGGAAGACAGAAAAGGAAAACATTCAGTCAGAAGAAATACCTGTTTTTGACTCACTGTAATTGCTTTACGACGTAGAACTAGAAAATCATGGTAAAATAAGGTTTGTGTTTGGTCTAGTTAAATGGACCTAAAAATTAATTAGTGAAACCAGCTGTCTTACACAAAGCAGCCTAGGAAGCTTACTTTTTCCGAGTCTTCTTCCACTAACTGTGATCAGAACACAGAAAAGCAGAGTTAGAAAGAAACAGAAATTCACTTGGCAGAGAAGGGGCAAGACAATCTCAGGCCTGAGAGGCACAAACAGGAAGAACTATGGGGCTTTTGGCAGTGTCCTCCCCACTTGGCTAAGACACGGGTTACCACAGAGCAGTTAGTTGTCCTAAACCTGTGGGTCGCGGCTCCTTTGGCAAACCTCTTCCTCCAAAATTATTTACATTATGATACATATCAGCAGCAAAATTACAGTTATGAAGTAGCAATAAAAAATGCATGGTCGGGGGTCAGCACAATGTGAGAAACTGGATTAAAGGGTTGCAACATTAGGAAGGCTGAGAACCACTGTCACAGAGAGACTCCTACACAAAGCGGGAAGCAGCCAGCCTGCATTGTGAATCAATGGCAAATGGTGATAGACAAACATTCAATTAAAAGAAAAAGCTTGGAAATAAAAATGTCAGGATTCCATTGGAATGAAGGTTAAAAATATATTAAAGTGTTTAATATAAGAATAATCCTGGGGCTGGAGAGATGGCTCAGTGGTTATGAGCACTGGCTGCTCTTCCAGAGGTCCTGATTTCGACTCCCAGCAACCACATGGTGGCTCACAACCATCTGTAATGAGATCTGGCTCCCTCTTCTGGTGTGCGGGCATACATAGAGGCAGAATGCTGTATACATAATAAATAAATAAATCTTTAAAAAAAAATAATCCTACAGGGGATGATAATTTATACTTCTCCAGAAATACCCAAATGATGTTCAGAGGAAAATTGCAGAACAGATTTAAAGCAGATCCTTAAAAGAATTAGAAAGATCCCTGCCAATGCCACCTGCCTGTTTCCCCAGATTAACCTATGTGTGTTCGTCTGCCTAGCCAGCACACTCTGTTCTTAGAATCCTTTCTCTCAGCTTGAAGGTAAATTCTCAAGTCTCTGATGTCTATTTTCACACAAACAGAATTTCAACAGAATTCTATGTATCTGACAGTTTCCAAGCTAGTTGCTGTGTATGTTATTGATTGTTCAGGCATCTGACCATTTGTGCCCCATCTTACGCAAAGAAGAAGAAGACTGACAGCAGATCTTTGACTGAGAACCAAGACAGGGACACTAGCTATGCGTCACTATGCACCAGAGGTCACATAACTGAGCAGAATGCAACCATGCAGATCCACAATTACACACTCATCTATGTTGTACTCACTGCATTTTTTCTTTCAGATCCTCTATCTGGGCCTGCAGCTCTTGGCATAGAGCCCCTGTCTTTCCATCTCCTCTTTGTTAACTCATTCTGATCTTAGTTTAACACTACCTCCAATGAGCTTTGCCTATAGCACCAATGTATTTCTTCACTTAGACTTACTTGGAACAGCAAGCCTATTCCTTCCAGTCATGTCCTTGTTCTGTCATGTTTTGCTCACTTGTTACTCCAACAAGCACACATAACAGTATCTCAGCAAATACTTGTTGAACAAGCAAATGAAACTGCCAAACTCAGAAAGAAACTTAAAAGGACCTCTGGATCCCAGAGAGTATGCCTCTCAGGGAGGAATCAGGAGAGAACATGTGTTTCTTGCTTTCTGCTCAGTAGCTGAACTTGCCTGGGCCTTCCGTGTGCTCTGTGGTTCAATCATGATGTTGATAAGACAGGGTTTACTTGTGTCTTCCAGTGTCTGCTTCAGAGAGTTTTGGAGTTCTTCCGGTGTTTGTACAAAATACCCTTTGCCTCCAAATGCAGTCATGACCTGCTCATAATGCGAGTTTGGCAAGAGACACATCGGAGGGACACTGAAAAGCAAGTTGTAAGTCAATAAAATTTAAATTTTTCAGCTTCTAGAAAAAAGTAATCTCCCCAAATTATCTGTGAAAAACATAAGCTGACCCACGGGGCACACTTCTTTCCAGAACAGCTCTCTAGAACAACAATATGCAGAACACATGTGATTCCTTATCCCTCCTTTATCCATCTCACTGTTTCCATGCCCCTTGGTGAGTTAGCCAAACTCCAGGCCTTCATTGCTACAAGAACCTGCAGCTTCTCTACCAGCGGCGACATCATTAAAAGTCAATGCGGCCATAACTGGTAGGCTACTGGCTGGCTGTTGTAGGGTTTTGGGTTAAGGTTTTGTTTTTTTTTTAATCTCCTTTGTTCATTTGCTTTTGAGACAGGATCTATATAACCTTGACTGGCCTGGAATTTGTTGTATAAACCAAACTGTCTTGAACTCTCAGAAATCTGCCCATTGCTGCCTCCTGAGTATTGGGATTAAAGGCGTGTGCCACCATGCCTGGCTCCCCACCCCCTTTTTATTCTCTGATGGATTTTTTTAAGCCTAGTTCTTTTTCCTTTTAGAGCAAAACAAAAACAACAAACTAAACAAAAACAAAGAGCAATCAGTTAAGCATTGGATCCAAGCCTAACAACGATACCCAAAATCCCTTTGACAGTACTTTAAACTGTCACCTGCATTCTAATTGTTGGATGTGGAGTCTACCCTTCAGTCTGAAGTGCCATCAACTATCTCAACTTTTTGAAGATTTTCATCTTTGGTTCCTGTTGATACTGAATTTTCAATAGTTCAATGTGATTCAGGTAAATATGCATTTCTCAAAGCATGTACAAAGTTGCCTGGTGCAGGCTGTGATGTGTGTGCAGGCTGTGATGTGTGTGCTAACTGGAAATGTTACAGAGCAGTGCAGTCTGGTCCCTGTCACTTGTCCTCTGGTACAGCTGGCTGTTCACCACACAGAACCAGCAGAGGGCATGGTACAGAGGCAGTGCCATCAGAGCTGAGATGCCAGTACATGAAACTGCAACTTCCTCTTTATTTTTGCTTGTTTTGAGACAGGACCTTGCTGTGCGGCAGAGTCTGGCCTGGAACTCAGTATGTAGCCCATGCTGGTAACCTCACTCTAAATCCTCTTGCCTCAGCCTCCTAAGGGCTCGAATTACAGTTTTCCCATATTTTCCACTGAGTCTTTTTTGTGTATGATGGAATCTTGATATGTCTTGGACTCATCAGCTCAATGATCTCCTCTTCCCCCCTCTAGACAGACTAGTGAACTACAAGTGGGCGTCACTACACCTGGCTTCCTGTAATTTTTATTGTTTATATAGTAATGTCCAGTAGAACTTTCTATAATGATAAAAATGTTTTATATACAGTATGGTGATCACATCACTGCCTTTTACTATGGGTAATTGAAATGTAACTAAACTGAGAAATTAGATTTTAAGACTTATTTATTTACTTACTTTTGAGACAGGGTTTGTCTGTGTAGTCCTGGATGTCCCAGAACTCACTTTGCTGACCAGGCTGGCCTGATCTCAAACTCAGAGATCTGCCTGCCTCTGCTTGTCAAGTGCTGGGCTTGTTTTGTGTGCCACCATGCCTAGCAACAAAATATTTTTATTTTATATGTATGGGTGTTTTGCTGGCATATATGTCTATGTACCACATGTGTGCAGTGCCCAAGGAAGCCAGAGAGAGCATCCAATCATCCAACTGGTTGAACCAACTGTCAACAACTTCTCAGTCAAAGAGGAAAGGGTACTGATTTTTTCTTTTAATGAGACAGGGTTTTATGTAACTCAAACTGGCTTAGACTTGCTATGCAGTCAAGGATGTCCTTGAACTGCTGATCTTCTTGTATCTACCTTCTGACTGATATAGGTGTGCTCCAGCATACCCAACTGGTATGAAATGCTGGGGATCAAACTTAGGGCTTTGTGAATAAGAAGCAAGTATTCTACCAACTGAAGCCTAGAAACTGAACTTTTCACTTTATTTATTTTTAACTAAGTTTACATAGTAACATGTGATTCAGAGCTTCTACACCAGATAGCACAGTCCATATTATCAATACAATGAAACCAAAAGGCATGGCATGGTGGTTTGAATGAGAATGGCCCCCACAGGCTCCTACATTTGAATACGTTGTCCCTAGTTAGTGGAACTATTTGGAAAGGATTATGAGGTGTGGCCTTATTGGAGGAGGTGTGTCACTGGGGACAGGCTTTGAGGTTTCAAAAGACTATATTATTCCCAATATGTTCTCTGTCTCCTGCTTGTAGATCAAGATGTGAGTTCTCAGCTGCTGCTCCTGGGCCATGCCTCCACTCCACCATCATTAACTTAACCCTCTAAAACTGTAAGCCTAATTAAACTTTTTTAAAAATATAAGTTGCCTTGGTTGTGGTGTTTTATCACAGCAAATGAAAAGTAACCAGTAAAAATGGCTATGGAAAAACTATAGTGAAACAAGGCATAAATGAAAACACTGGCACTCTACTCTCTGGATGTCTCAGGAAGTTTTGTCAATGCCCACGGCAGTTCTAATAGTCTTAGCTTGACTCTGCCATCAGATGGTAAAGGCTAGCTTTGTGGTAAAAGTAAGGAAGATCTTTAAATCACAAATAGTATGCCAACACGGTGATGGCTAACCTTGGCTGTTAGCTTGACTACATAGACTAAAACTCAAGCATCTATCTGGGCATGACTGTGAGGGATTTTTCTTGACTGGATCATTTGAGGTCAGAAGACCCACTCTGCATCTGAGCCACACCTCATGGCAGTCTGGATGAAAGGACATGGAAGAAGGAAGCTTGCTTTTTGTCCGCTTGCCCTCAGCCGTGGTGGCACGTTCCTCTATTCTGCTGCCAGGCATTCCTTCACCGGTGTTAGGGACTACTTTCTGAGGGTTCCAGTGAGTACTACAGATGAGCTAAGACATCAGATTCATGGACTAAACAGCTACTGGACTCTTGGCCGACCATTGGAAAGCAGCCATGGTTGGGTGGCCAGACCACAGTCTGTGAACCACTCTAATACATTCCCTTTTCATATATGCAGACTCACATCTACATTCATGAGTTCTGTTCCTTGAAAGAATCTTGACTAATACAGCATTAACAGTCCTCCCTGGTGTAAATAACAGCACTGCTATTACCCTATGGTAGACATCACAAATCTTGACCTGAGTCCTCAGTGTCCCCGATTGTAAACAATCATAGACAGCTGTACAGAAAAGATCCAAGAAGTGGCTTCTGTCACTTTAAAAAGGCTGACAAACTAAGCAAGTTTATAGCAATGTAGGCACATTCCAATACAGCAAACTTTTAAAAGACAGACTAAACACATGACACAACACAACTGTGTATTTGTTGTGAGTTACTCACATTGCAGCAGCATCTTGAAAATTTGACATTTTCCCCCAAGTGTCTGCATCAACCCCTTGGTAGATTCCATTATTGTTTACTACCAAGACTATAATTGGCAAGTTGTACCTAAAAGTAAACAATGAAGAGATCATTCTTTCTAAAGCAATTTCTTTTCTTAAAACTGAAATTTTTAGTTAAAAGTAGATGTTTTCTATAAAATTTTTTCAATAGGGAAAACCAAGCATTAATTATCCTAATAAAAACATATAAAACCATTGATAGAAACATTGCAGCTGTAGGATGTACTCAAGGGTGATAGTCTGCTTAGCTGTGGATCTCAAATAACTAAACTTTTCCAGGCAGCTACAAGAAAAAACACCTTCCCCATTCCCTCCCTTCCTAGGTCTATTTCTACATGGTTCCTAGGAACACTGTCTGAAAAGTCCCATTATATTGTTGAAAGTGTCAATGACAACCAGCCTGTGAAAGACACACAGGCAACTAACAGCCAATCTGCATTTCTAATGGAAAACAGCATGGCATGATCAGTACAGAAGACAAGCGTCCAAATGTCTCAAACAGTGTAGCAAAGATGAAAAGCCTAAAAAGGCTGAAAAAAAAAATGTGAGTTTGCTTTTATAGATTGTTGTATGATATTTTGATTGTGTTCTGACAAATAAAGTTTGCTTGACACCAGAGGGCAGGGTCAGCCACTATCTGACCAAAATTTACCACAGAGGTTTGGAGGACTGTAGAGAGAGGAGACAGGAAGTAGTAAGGTGGGGGCAGAGAGAGGATCTTGGTCCTTTCGGACAGAGGAACTGAAGAGGTAGAAAGCAACTGGCAGTTGCTCCCTGTTCTCTGATCTTTCAGGTTCTTACCCTAATATTTGATTCCCAGCTTTTTATTGATTAAAATTAATTAGATTAATGCTTTATCATATTTTTCCCTGAGGGCTTGTGGTAATGACACAACCAAGTAACATGACTGTGGAAGCCATCTGTTCTCTGCGCTAGAAAGGAATTATCACCCTCTAAAAGGCTAAATTCTTTTCACACATCATCTTTTTGGCATATGTTGATTTTCAGTATAGACCTCTAATAGGCCATACTTTCCCTAAACCTCAATAATGCTGATTATGAAAAACATTTAAGAATTGAACATGTCTAGTGTATAAGAACATATTTCATTAGTGTATTTTAAAATTTTCTTTAGATTTATTTAGTTTATGTTTGTGAGTATTTTGCTTACTATATATATGTGCCTGCCTGGTGCCGTCGGAGGTCAGAAGAGGACTTCTGGATCCCCTGGAACTGGAGTTACAGGCATTGTAAGCCTCTGTGTGGGTATCAGGAATCAAACTTAGGACTTCTGCAAGAGCAACAAGTGCTCCTAATCTCTGAGCCATCTCCAGCCCACAGAAGTCTATTCTTTTTTTGTTTGTTTGTTTTGGTTTGTTGTTGTTTTGTTTTTAGTTTTTTTCTGTTTTTTTGTTTTGTTTTGTTTGAGAAAGAGTTTCTCTGTATAGCCCTAGTTGTCCTGGAACTCACTCTGTAGACCAGGTTGGCTTCAAACTCAAGAGAGATCTACCTGCCTCTACCTCCTGAGTGCTGGGATTAAAGGTGTGCGCCACCACCACCTACCTCAAGTGTACTCTTAGGTGAGATTTTATAGCTTATAGAATGAGCGGCGTGAAAGGAAAAGCCACTCATGTAGCCCAGGTTGACCCTGAACTTGCTATGCAGCTGAGGATAACCTTGACCTCCAGATCCTTCTGCTGTCATCTCTGTTCCCAAATGCTAGGATTAGTGGAGTGCATTGCCAAACCTGGTTTGATCTTGATAGTTTTATATACCAAAGTATTGAAAGTCCCAAAACATGTTTCACAAAAACCCTACCACCCTAGTAGAACAGTCTTATTATAGTTTGAATACAGCTGGGGTAAGAGGTCGGGGGAGTTCTCATGCTAACGCAGTGGGAGTTTCTCCATGAAAAGTTTATAACTAGGAAACTCAAACACGATGCTGTGCCAGGACTCCTATTGTGAAGCAAGTGAGCATTGTAAGTTTTCATATTGTGAGAATGAAATGCTACGATTTAGGGCTCTGTTTACCTGCAGATGGTTTCTACTTCCATGCCAGAAAACCCAAAGGCACTGTCGCCTTCCACACAGATGACCCGCTGCCCGGGACTTCTATCTTTAGCCACCAGAGCAGCTGCAATAGCAAATCCCAAACCAACTCCCATTGTTCCAAAGGTGCCAGCATCAAGCCTGTTGAGAACAAAGCTAAAATCAAACACTCTTGCACATGTCATGCAGGGTGGAGGTGGCACAACCTTTCAATCTATATTTATATGGTTTATGGAAAAAGTTAAGAAATAGACATTTTTCTTTAATATTAAATTTTGGAATATAAGGAAGTGACTTGTCAAGGATAAGCGGCATGAAAGGAAAATGCCACACATGATTGCTTAGGTGAACGTAAATATGCTCACAGGACACTGAGTAAATATGCTCACATTATACCAAGAATCATGAACCACAAAAACTATAAAATCTCACCTAAGAGTACGCTTGAGCCGGGCAGTGGAGGTGCATGCTTTCAATCTCAGCACTCAGGAGGCAGAGGAAGGTGGATCTCTCTTGAGTTTGAGGCCAGCCTGGTCCTGGCATGTACAATTCTAAAATATTTTTCTTAACCAGTATTACTGTGGTTTCAAATTAAGCACATTGTCATTTTTTTCTTGGAGTCTTACCTGTGGCGAGGAAGGTAGTTCTGAAGCACGGTACGGCCAATGTCCATAGTATTAGCTCCCTCGCTTACTATAAAACAGTCTCTGGGTAACTGTTCTTGAACATGGTAAAATACTGTGTAATAATTCATAGGGAGGGATCTCTTGGAAGCTAATTCCTAAAAACAGAGGTAGGTATACACTAAATTACATTGGGACATAATGATAATAACAATGTCAGTAAGCTATTACCAAAGTCATTTTGGAACAGTTCAATCCCACCAGTCAGCTACAAGATTCCCAAATGACTGTACACTGGCTACTCTTTGAACTGTGGACAATCCAGAACCACGCTGAGAACAATGTACCCTACAGTCCCAGTTTGGGACACAATACATAAGCTGGGGAATCCCCACGACCTGGTGAGTGGATGAACCTAACCTATTAAACACCTGGAGAAGTCTTATAGTAAAGATGGCTGAGCAACACTGGCTTAAACAAACACAATGGTCATACCTGTGCACTCTTAGAAAAACATTGTCTTCACTATTTTTCAGAACAGTTTTATCTGAAGAATGGTCCTAAATTTAAAACTAAAATGTCAGGATTACAGAAGATGATCTGAAAGTCTGGTTCTGCTCTCACACAGTGTAGAGCAGCTATGCTACATCTACTATTTAAAGTCCCTGATTGACAGAACTGTAGCAAGGTCTTCAAACAGCCTCACCAGTGCTACCCTGCTCTGCTGGAGGTTACATTCCCCAGGCACGCACGCACGCACGCACGGAAGACGCCCCATGCCCCTAGCGCTGACAAAGGAGCAAACCCTAAGGGGCTCCTAGGGAAAGACGCATTACTTACAATAACGGAGAAACTAGAAATGAGGCTGGTTCTTGGCAGTAGAAACAGTCACTGACTAAGATTCCCCTGCATGGTGGAGTCAGCCACATCAGTTCTGCTAGGGACGTTTGGTTCAAAGTACAAACTTACTCTATGATGACAGATACATTAGGAAACACAAGTGCCTAACTCAAATTGTAGGAGGAAATCCTAGGGTGGGCTGGAGAGACTGCTCAGTGGTCAAGGTATTTGTTGCTCTTATGGAGGACCCAGGTTGGGTTCCCTGTATATACATGGTAGTTCACAACTATCCATAACCAGTTCCATCTCACCTCCAAGGGTTCTAGACACACACGGTGCAAGCTCACACAAAATGAAATAACTTAAAAAGAAGAAACCCTAATGTATACAGAACACTGCACCCAGCTGAACCAAGACACGCCCGAATACACAAAACAGTAAAAGAAAACCTACCACCCCATCTGACAAAGAGAAAGTGCTGTATTTACAATGACTTTGAATAGAAAACAGCAACACTGCTGAAGAGACCCACTGTAGCACTCGCTGGGAAGGATTAGTGGTGACCTCAAAATTCAAGACAATCTCCAAACCTTCACTATGAGGCAGAGCCACAAGGGTTTCCAGCAGTGACGTGAAAGATAAACGGCAGTGTGTGGAAGGGTGGACTGAACACTCACGTGCCTTCAAGGAAAGATATCTGAAGGGCAGATGCCCTTAGCACTTAAGGGACATTCTTGCATCAATCCTTAAATGTCATAGGATTTAATTATGATATTATGACCAAAATCAAACTGACAGCTTTCCAGGGTCAGATTGCTTTCCGCTAGCAGCTCACTGTGACTCAAGAACCATACCCTTTGGATGCTCAATTATGCAAGGAGCTTAAGGCCCTTTCAAGGTAAAGTAAAAGCATGCACATGGGCATGCATACACTTTTTCTTAACTATTTACATGGTTGAAACTTTACTACTCCCCCACCCCACACACAGGGTTTCTCTATAGACCAGGCTGGCTATGAACTCTGAGATCTGCCTGCCTCTGCCTCCCCAGTCCTGGGATTAAAGGTGTGCGCCGCCATGCTAGGCTTCACTACCATTTTCTATTAGGCTCTTATCTGACTTTCTGGTTTGTGGACCTTTTGAGAGCTGTGCCCCAGCAGCACCCTTTTTGATCCCCAAGCTTACACAATGCAATACTTCTAGGACTGTCTATGCCCCATTATAAGAGGCCAAAGCAACTCATCAACCTGAAGAGATCTTCAAACACAACTAGTCCCACATTACCTTGGATGCAGCTTCATTGGTCCTCATTTTTTCCCTCAGAGTCTCCCACCATTTGCTGTCTATGGGGTACTGCCATGGGGTTTTATCAAACTGTTCCAAAAGCTATAAATAAACAAACAAACTTCCTTAAAGTAGGCAATGGCACACTGCTCTGCCCTTAACATTGCTCACACTTGCTTCTCTTCCTGCAGAGCAACTGATGGCAGACCGTGGGTGGCAGGGTGAGCCACATGCACAGACCAAATGCCGCAGAATGACTGTACATGTGACATGGACTGCATCTGCATCTCAAATGCTGTGTACTCAAGATAACGAATATCATACAAAATCGAGTGATAAATGTGACCATATTTTACCTCCTGCCACAATGAAATGTATAGATTACATATAAATAGGAAGTCAGACAAGTCCTTGATTATAGTTTAAAGAGTAAAAATTCCTTTACTACCTAAAAATATACTGTTAGATTTCCACTGTTTAAGTCAAGTTAAACTAATGCTGTATTGTAATTTTCTCAGAAAGCCAAATTCTACCTACTGAGTTCTGGTTTGAATAACCTTAAATTTTCATGACATCAAATTAGTGTTCTGAACGCTTAACTTCCACAAATATGAACAATGTACAATGAGCTGAATTTACCAAGTTCCAAACTTACAGTTAAAGTTAGTTTCTCATCATGAACTTGCCACCAAGCCAGTCAAGACTAACATTATCCAGAATTGACTGTCCACAGAGAACAGTCCACAGGAATTAAAATCCAGAGAAAGGAATTACCTGCTTAGAAACAGCATTTACGTCTCCTAGCAAAGTCACAGAAGGCCTTACATTATTCCCCAATTCTTCTGCACAGATATCAATCTAAAAAAAGAGAAAAACCTGAAGAACAAGCCATGTTTGGTCTTTTTTGTTTTGAACAAATTGAGAAATTATTTTTTATTTTCTGTGTATGAGTGTTTTGTCTGTATGTATGTCTGTATCACATGTGTGCCTGGTACCCAAAGAAGAGAGAAGAGAGCATTAAATACTCTTGAACAGAGTTACAAATGGTTGTGGGCTGCCATGTGAGTGCTGGGAATTGAACCCTGAACCTCTGGAAGAGCAGCCAGCTCTTGAAAACCTTTAAGAAAGGCTATTGTGCCAGTGGTGGGGTGCATGCCTTTAATCCCAGCACTTGGGAGGCAAAGGTAGGTGGATCTCTGAGTTTGAAGCCAGCCTGATCTACAGAGTGAGTTCCAGGACAGCCAGGACCAAACAGAGAAACTCTTGTTTCCAAAAACAAACAAACAAAAAAAAACCAAAACAAACAAAAAACCACAACAAAAAAAAAAACCCAGCCAAATAAAAACAACAACAAAAAACTTTAAGCAGGACAGAGAGGTGACTCAGAAGTTAAGACCCCTGGCGGCTCTTCTAGAGGACCTCAGTTTGAGTCCCAGCACTCGCTCCAGTTCCTGGGTATGTGGTGCCCTCTGCTGACCTCAGCGGGCACCAGGAACACATATGTAGAGTCATCAGGAGAGGTTGGAGTAGTTTCCCCGACATCAGTTTCGGGGCAGGTGAGTTCAAGGCAGAGTCATCTAGAGGTTTCCAGAGGCAGTTTTGGCATCTAAAAGGACAATTCACCTCCTTACAAGGCTGAGAGTGTCCCTCCAGTCCATCATCCTACTTAAGCCTCTCTTTGTCTTTAAATACACTCCAGCTGCAAGGAAGAGGCAAATTATGCTTTTCAAATTGTTTCAGACTTGACTTTGAAAGCTTTTCTCCTTAAAATTAGCACAAGATGCTTTGTAGGCTTGAAAAGGCAGCTGACTTTGGTACCTGTAATTACGTCAGATAATTTGTAAGATCTATTTCTGTAAGAGAAAAAGGCTCTTTACAAAAGAGGGAGAATAAAGAAGCACAGAGCTGATCAGAGTCATCCCCCGCCCCCATGCCCAGTACCTGAATAAACTTCACATCTGCCTGGTATCTTGGAGGCAGTCCAAAATGTAATATCCAGTTTAGTCTCGCACCAAATAACACAATCACATCAGCAAACTGCAAAGCTCTGTTAAAAAAAAATTAACAACAGCAAACAAACTGACGATTTTCCTAAAATATTTTCGAAGTCTAGATAATTTGGAGCTTCTAGAGTAAATCTGATCTTTCTAATTGAGTTTTGAAAGATTAGGAAGATGGCTCAGTAGGCAAAATGCTTGCTGCGCAAGCACGAGAACCTGAGTCTGGACTCTCAGCGCCCACATAAAGGGTGACTGCTATGGTGCTGTGCTGACCTGAGCGCTGGGCGTGGGGCCAGGTGCAAGCCAGGTGCCTGGTCAAACTGGCAAGCTTCAGGCTCAGTTAGAGACCCTGTCTCAAAACTAAGGGGGAATGCGACTGAGAAGAAACCTAAGAAATCTTTGACAATCCACACCTGCACTCTACCCCCCAACACATAGAAAAACAATCTGTCATTTTGTTTTGTTTTGAAGATGGGATATTGCTTTTTAAACTAAAGTTGGCCTCAAACTTGTGGTCCTCTTCCCTCAGCCTCTAAATGCTGAGGTTATAGGCATGTACCACTATGCCTGGATAAGTTTCGGTTTGTAGGTGTTTCTGGGCTGAAACCAGGACCTCAAGCATGCTAGTTAAGCACCTTAGTGAGTCACACTCCAGCCTCCCAGGCCCTATGTTTGCATCTCAATGCATTCTTCACACTGATTTCCAGGAGCAGATTCTCCTTGGTGATGGGATTAAAGACATGTGCCGCCATGCCCAACGTATACAATGCAGGACTTCATGCCTGCCAGATAAGTACTCTCCCAATTGAGCTACATCTTCAGTCTGGAATTGCTTTCGAAAATAAACTATATGCATTTTCACCTAATACGCAAATAATTGAGACCAAGTTGTGCTTTCACAAATTTTCAGTAACTTCATCATCTAAATTTGGGTCTTTTGCTTTGTGAAAATTCCAAAGATTCTACCGACGGTACTGTAAGCACATCACTCTGTAGGTAGCAGAAGGCAGCTATTGTACTAATGTGATTCCAACTAAAGAATTTTTACAGATACAGAAAAAAATGGAAATTGGATAAGAGTCCAAACAACTACCAGGCAGTGATAGCACAAGTCTTTAATCACAGTACTCAGGAGACAGAGGCAAGAGGATCTCTCTGAGTTTGAGACCAGCCTGGTCTACAGAGTAAGTTCCAGGACAACCAGGACTACAAAGAGAAAACCTGTCTTGAAAAAACAAACAAACAAACAAACAAACAAACAAGAAACAAACAGCCTGGAATGCTACACACCTGGATCTGGCTGCACCTACACAGTTTGGATGATTGTCAGGGACAACACCCTTCCCCATAGGGGTGGGCAAAAATGGCAAATTGCACTGCTCCACCAGCTTGCGGAGACTGTCCTCTGCACGGGAATAAGCGGCACCTACAAGAAATGCAAATCACTGGATGATCAGTCACACTGTGCACTGGAACCTCCAACAAATAGTGTGATTCTCTACTGTATAAACATCAGCTGTAAAGCAAAATGAAATGTGATGAATATTCTAAACAAACACTTGTATCTCCTGCTTCTCGCACTTTCCTGCTTTACACAATTTCCTGAATGTAAATGGGCAGGGAAGACCTTTGCCCTGAAGACAAAGACTGTACTTTCACTATATTCCTTTGCCCTCTATTATCTGTAAGCCTCCTCTGCAGTACACTGTATCTGAGTTACGAGGGTTGCTACAATGCTGTGGCTGTAACAGAACGAGCCTAAGTGAGCACGTATCTGTTTTTACAACTGTGTGATGCAGAATAAAACATGCCCTCAATGACACTGAAAACTACTTACTGTTTTGACATATAGGAATAATTTCATTTCTGAAGTCATCATGACTGCTATTATTTTATTTAATTATACACACACACACACACACACACACACACACACACACACACACACACACACAGAGTTTTGTTTTTGTTTTTCAAGATAGGATTTCTCTCTTTAACAGTCCTGGCTGTTCTGGAACTTGCTTTGTAGAGCAGGATGGCCTCAAACTCCCAGAGATCCTCCTGCCTCTGCCTCTTGAGTGCTGAGATTAAAGGCATGTGCCACCACCATCCAGCTTTAATTTTATATTCTTTAGAGCTAATAGCATATTATCCATTTCTCTATGAAATTCTACTAAATAGTATAGTTACATTCATATTCAGTATCATGTTCTGCACTAAAAGGTCATCTTAGAATTCTTTATTATGCATATGCAAGAAAAATAGTGCTTTTTAGTTCAGCCAGAAAGTTTTCTTACTCTTTTTCTTGTCTGGGTGTCTTTGTATACTCAGACCTTGCTTCTTAGATGCCTTTGTTTCCCTTGTCTACTTGGGGAACTACTGTTTCTTAATAGTACAGCTGTGGATGTCATATCCTCTGGATCCTTTTTTCACAACAGCCACATAAAATACTCCATTTCTTATACTCCATCTCACCTTCCCAGAGCACACAGTCTAAGAGTATATATATAACAATGAGGGTGTAGCTCAGTAGATAAGGTGCTTACAGTGTAAGCATGAGGACCCAAGTCTGGATCCAGACGTGCTGGTGCACATCTGTAACCCTAGCACTGGAGTCTGGATCCAGACGTGGTGGTGCACATCTGTAACCCTAGCACTGGAGAGTCTGGATTCAGACGTGGTGGTGCACATCTGTAACCCTAGCACTGGAGAGTCTGGATCCAGACGTGGTGGTGCACATCTGTAACCCTAGCACTGGAGGAATGCAGACAGGTGGATCGCAGGAATCACTGGCCAAGATACTCTAGCCAAATCAGTGAGTTTTGGATTTAGTAAAAGACCCTGTGGACAGCTACAGAAAGACTTTTCGTATCCACATATGCACAAGCATGAAAATGTACACACATATACCATACACAGAATTAAAAAGAATTTTAAAGTGCACTTGTTTAATCCCAGCACTTGGGAGGCAGAAGCAGGCAGAGCTCTATGAGTTCGAGGCCAGCCTGGTCTACAAAGCAAGTGCCAGGACAGGCTCCAAAGCCACACAGATAAACCCTATCTTGAAAAACCAAAATAAATAAATAATCAATCTACAAAATAAAATTAGAAAAACCAATAATAATAAATTGCTAACAGGAATATAAATTGTTTCTGTGATACCTAAGGAGTAAGAAATTTATCAACAGTTCCAAAAGTCTTTCAGATACTCATACTTTTTAATTTAGTTAAATCTCTTTTTGGAGCGCTACCATAAATCCTAACTATGGAAAAACTCTTCATAAGAATGTTTACCACAGCTACTATAAACAAACAAACATTTGACAACAAGTGTCAATGTATACAATTCAACATTAAAATTGTGTTTAGGAAATAATTTTAAGAAAAATAGTTATTATAAACAGCTTATCAAATATAAAACTGTCTATATGGCATTATCACAGTATGTAAATAAAAAATAAAATATTGGCTGGGCAGTAGTGATACATACCTTTAATCCCAGCACTCGGAAGGCAAAGGCAGAAGGATCTCTGTGAGTTCAAGGCCAGCCTGATCTACAGAGCTAGTTCCAGGACAGCTAGGACTGTTACACAGAGAAACCCTGTCTCAAAACACCAAATTAATTAATCAATCAATCAATTAATTAATTTTAAAAATGAAATAAATAAAATACTGAAGGTCAAAACTGATTTCCTTGGATGGAGTGATTTCTTTTTTTCTAAAACTTTTCTAGATTTTTCTGAAATATTTGTAATAGAAAAAACTTATTTGTAGGAGGGAGGGATTGCTCGTTGGTTCCTGGCTGCCCGGCTAGCTCAGACCCGAAATAATCACACAGAAACCATATTATTTACATCACTGCTAGGCCCATTAGCTCTAGCTTCTTGTTGGCTAACTCTTACATATTAATTTAACCCATCTCCATTAATCTGTGTATCGCCATGTGGCAGTGGCTTACCAGCAAAGTCTCAGCACGTCTGACTCTGGCAGTGGCTCCATGGCATCTCTCTGACTCCGCCCTTCCTTCTCTCAACATATAGCCTAGTTCTTTTCCCCAACCTAGTTCTGTTCTTCCCAGACATAGGCTCAAAGCAGTTCTTTATTCATTAATCAATAAAAGCAACACATAGAAGACCTCCTACACCACTTATTTACTTCTAAGTCAAGAAATAAAATTATTCTTTGTAAAAGTGAGGTCTCCAGGCCACTGAAGATGAGTTCTGTGATTTGAAAATGGATGAAAGGACCACTTACTTACTCCAATTACAAACACCAAAGCACATAAAAACAAACAACAAAGACAGTGTCAACATTCCCATAGTCTGTGACTTAGGAGTTCTTGTGCTACCTTTCCCGATGATGAGCAGGGGCCGTTTGGCATTTCTAATAACAGATGCTGCCATACACACAGCAGGGGTTTCGGCCATGCTGACTGGAGATGGCATGCAGCACTCCTTGTACCTAGAAATAAAAATGATTCTGTAATAATGAAAAGAGGCTAGGGCTGGGAGATAGCTCAGCAAGTAAAGGCACTTGCCCCCAAGTCCAAAGACCTGAGGACTCAGTTCAATCCCTGGACTGGTGGAAGGAGATAGCTGACTCCATCAAACTGTCCTCTGACCACTAAAGCATGCATATGCACATACACAAATAAATGCTTTAGGCTGAGAGTAGTGGTGCACACCTCTAATCCCAGCACTCAGGATGCAGAGGCAGATGAATATCCCCATGACTGGCTCCATAGCTATTGGGAAACCCTGTCTTGAAAAAATTTTTTTAAAAAAATGGAGACCTATATTATCCAACTATCTAGACACACAATAAAATAGGGCATCAACCTCTACACAAGTTTAAAGGAAGGCTACATTTTCAACTCATCTAAGGCACACTGTCCTTCATTCCTCAGTATTATTTTGATAATCATAGTCATATATATACACAATAGATGTCATCATGTTTGGTTCTAACAAATAGAAACTACCCCAGTATACTGAATATACTGACCACTGTCTGTAGCCACTAGAGAACCATTTCCATAATAGCAAGGTCCATAAACATTGCATTTAAGAAATAACAATGAAACATGCTAGGCAGTGTTGGCACACGCCTTTAATCCAGCACGTAGGAGGCAGAGGCAGGTGGATCTCTGAGTCTGAGGACAGCCTGATCTACAGAGAGCTCCAGTCAAGGCTCTGTAGTGAGACATTGTTTCAACACACATATACATGCTTAAAACAATGAATGTTCATTGTTATGGATGTTCAACAAATAAAGTACAGGAGGAATACAACCTATATTAATGTGTATGAAGGCTGAGGACAGTAGTGCACACCAGTAAACCCAGTACTTGGGAAGTGAAGGCAAAAGGATTGGCTTTGAAACCAGGCTGCACAGTGAAATCAGCCTTATATCCTCTAACTATAAATTCAACATTTTGATTAAATATGCACGACAAAAAGGAAAGGTACTAAATGTTAAAAATGTCAGGCCTTAGATAAAAGGATTTCTTTTGGGCTGGAGAGAATGCTCAGTGGTCAAGAGCTGCTCTTCCACGACCTGTTGTGTATTTCCAGCCCCCACAGCAGGTGGCCTACAAGTGCCTATAACTTCAGCTCCAGGAGATTGGATACCTTCTTCTGACCTCCACAGATACCTGTACACATAGGCAAGCACTCACACAGATACACACATACATGCCATTTGGCCATGCCAGAGGAGCAGCAAGTTGCAGTTGAAGTTCCAGGTGTCAGCCCAGCAGAAGGGAACCCCCTGATGGGCCAATCTCATTTAGGCAAGGCCAAGGGACTGCAGAAAAGATGTCTTTTGCTTCTGCTGCGCCTTTACATGTTTGCTGCGGCTCCCTTTCTCTGGTATCTAGCATGGTGTGAGTGGACATGGGGAGATCCCCACTGCCTGTAAGTGTTGTTTATCTCTTGGAAACATCCCATTCTACTGGGCATTTTTACCTGTGGATTGTCAAGAAGATGACCTCTCCCTAAGCTGTACTGCCTACTTTGATAATAATAATATTGGCTTACACAGAGTTTTGATGAATAAAAATAAATACAAGGATGTTTCACAGCCAAGGTCTGTGAGTCTCACCTAAGGAGCTGCATGGATTGGACCTCAAGTTAATGACAATTAACAATCAAATCCCAATAGCTAGTTTAAATTCTTTTAACCTAAATGTTGGGAGATGTGTTCATGGGTCTCAGAGTACATCACAGCTGAAACAAAGCTTTGAAAATAACAAAGTTAGACTTAGATGTTTTTGTTAAGTAACTTTGAGGTGAAAAACCCAAGACAACAATCTAAAGTCTTAGAAAGGGACAGAATTGAATGCGGAACTCTTCAAGGTCAGGGAACAAGAACAAAGCAGTCCAATTCTAACTGGCTGATGTACTTTTATTGCTAGATTTGGATGACAACCAAAGGTGATGATTAATCCTTTATACCCATTTCTGTTCTCAATCTCCTGATAAAAAACCAAAACAAAACACCAAACTATTAATAAATGGATATGTACCCTAAAGATTTAAAGGAGAGCTGACTGATTCTTTTTCAAGTATCAAAGTTTATGTTTATGATTTCTTTAAGATTCCTTTCAAGATAAGTAATGAAGTAATTGCCCCGCTCTTTGTAACTGCAGAATGCAGCCTGCCAGTGAAAGACCTGACAAGAACACCTTGCTTGCCACGTGGTTAATCTACAACAAATTGATTGGGTATGAATGCATGTGGGTTCTTGGGATAATTTGTTTTTCACCTGTAATATGTAAAATGTTTAATCATGTGAGGGAGATAAAAAACATGTTTTTACCAATAATCATTCACTTGAGAAATGGAATGCAACTGTTTTGACTCTTGTACTGCCTGGAAGATTCTGCTGGGGTATAAAAGCTGTGAAAAAACATGAGAGGAGAGAGAATGAATAAAGAAATCACCAAGAAAGTTTGTGAGTGCCTTTTCCCCAAACACCCCTCCGATAGAAAAGATCAGCTTCGCCGACTCCACGGACGCCTGCAAAAGCCCTGTGCTGCTGGAGGCTGGCCCCCCAGACAGTGGTACAATAATAAAATAAATCTTTTTTAAAAGAATGATTTCTACATTTCTGGATTTCTCTAAAAATGTTGTAATAGAAAAGGCATATTTTATTCCTAAGACTAAAGAAATACCACTTAGGGGGTTGACAGACTACAGTAGCATATTTATCAAGGTAAATGACAATCAAGTGTGACTTTTTTGTACTTCTTTTCACTCAAGGTTTATTTAAGAAATCAAAGTGAAGGACAAACCACAGAAACACACTTCAGAACATTTTAAGTTATAGGGCTGCTAGATGAACACTTTTTATACTAAATCCTAATGTGCTTTCACCAATCATCTATCTTATCTCTTGGCTTACAGTGAAATGCTTGTCAATGTGGAATGTTCCTCTACACTGTGTGAATATATGTTACTGTGATTGATTTAATAACAAAACTGACTGGCCAATAGCTGAACAGGATAAGGTTAGGGGGCGAGCCAAACTAAGGACACTGGGAAGAAGGGTGGAATCAGACGCATCTCGTGCAGATGCATAGAAGCAAGATGACAGTGCCATGCTGAAAGAAGTTACAGCCACGTGACAGAGGGTAGATACGGAACATGGGTAATTTAAATGTAAGAGTTAGCTAGGACCAGCCTGAGCTGGCCTATCGTTTATAATTAATAATAAGTCTCTGAATGGTTATTTGGGAGAGGCTGGTGAAACATAGAGAAATTCAACCTATATGTTAATAACCCATACATTAATGGAGATATATATCTGAGGTTATTAACTGGGTGAATAACTTTGAATAAGGAATCAGGAAGTTCAAAGTATTAGATTATCTAGCAAATCGATAGACAGTTACTAAGTAATACCACTTAAATGAAGAGAACCAAGCCTTTTGGCTAGGATTCAGTTTAATTACAAAATCATCAAAAATATTGAGACACTTGGAGATTAACAAACTGCTAGATAAATTCTTTTCAAAGAGTAAGTATGATAACACAAAATTAAGGAAGAATCTGAATAATTCTTACTTTATAGAATTCACATTCTCCTGGAGGGTCACGAGATCTGCAGGAATGTCAATGTAACAAGCACCTGGCCGGCCATAGATACTGCTTCTCACTGCCTGTGTTTATGACAAACAAAATGTCTCAATTATCATATTCTTCTTCAAGTTAATCTAAAAATGTGAAATGAACACTAAGTTTTCTTGAGGTATTCTTAGTTGGATAAAAGCTATAATTAAGCTGGACAGTGGTGGCGCACGCCTTTAATCCCAGCACTTGGGGGGCTGAGGCAGGCGGATCTCTGTGAGTTCAAGTCCAGCCTGGTCTACAAGAGCTAGTTCTAGGACAGGCTCCAAAGCTACAGAGAAACCCTGTCTTGAAAAACCAAAAAAAAAAAAAAAGTTATAATTAAAATTGAAATGTCCTCCATTAACTCTTATTTTTGAAAGATATTTTCATCTAAAGGGGGATAAAGAGTTCCTGTAAGGCCCTGAAATTCATGCTCTATTACACTTGAAGAGCAACCAACCATTAGTCTCTGCTGTTTATGTTGGATCATGAACTTCACCCACTTTTTAACCTTAACCATTTGGCAGCGTTTTCAGAAACTGTGACAATTTATGATGTATAAAATTGATTTTGTAATGCATGGTTTTGAAATAGCTCAATTATAATTTCACATAAAACTCTTGCCAGCTACCATTAATTTACAACATGTTATTTAATTAAGTAAAAGACGATCTTATATGCAATATTCCCAAAATTTTTGGCAAATGCTTAAGAGATCATTACCCAGGGTCTTAATATATATATTTATCTTTACTTTGGTTCAAATAAAAAGATAATTTAAGGAACTAACATATGGGAGAAACTTTATTCCAAAAATAGCTTACTTTCCCTCTGTTTCAATAATGGCAGTGAACGGTAGAATGCAAATAGCTTTTTAACAATGTCATTTTTATAGTCTGGGAATATTATTGTTCCATTATGAACAAAAATAGCAATACTGAAGGTGTTGCTCTGCAGAGGAGTATGTGCTTGGCACATTACATGAGACACTGGGTCCAATCTCCAGAGAGCTTTTCAGTAAATACTGTACCTTTTCAATAACAGAAGGAATATGTTCTATGCTGGCTGGCCGGGCAGAGAACTTGCTATATAATCTGCAAGCTTCAACCTATACAGAAAATGAAAATCATTTAAATTCAGATCACAATCATATTGTTCTCATAAGGGAAGATAAAATGTTTAAGTCATTACTGCTTATTTTATTTAGAAGCAAGATAGAAAAAAATGTGGTTTTTATTTTTTTTTGAGGTTATCTCAAAAAAACATTCAAATCACAATCAAAGTCCTTTCTCAGGATGATTCTGGAATCAAAACATTATTTTCCTTTCTCAGATTAGCAAAAATGAAATACACCATGTACCATAAATAATATACACCATGTACCATAAAACAGGTAACAGCCATTCTTATAAACTGCTGGGGTACGTTAACTGATAGGGAAGCTGGCGAGACCTATTAAAGCAAATGCCCATCAAGACTATGAAAATTCACCGGATGCACCTTACATTGTCTTCCATTTCTGATGCTTTTCTTCTCATGTATTTTTTGCTATGCTCTGGGAACATGGGAGTTGGAAGTGCTACCTCTACATTGTCTAATGTACTTTGAGGAACATGGAGAAATTTTCCCTTGATACTTTTCAGTATGAAATCTATGGAAAAGAGGACAACAGGCTTGAGGGGGCTAAGATCATCCTTTAGTTTTTCAGAATCTTATGGTCATGGCCTTCAGTTTTAAGAACTTCCAATAAGAAAAGGATATTTGAATTTTAAGTCAAACTGTTTTAATCTGCAATCTAATAAACTTATTATTTTAGGAAAATATATTTTGATGGGTGACATTAATGCTCTACTCCATGCTTCATATGAATATAATTTTTAAAGTAACTTCAAATTTTCTTTAAAATATTTTACACCTTTATCTCCTCTGTGTATGAGAATGGCCCTCACAGGCCCATAGGGAGTAGAATTATTATTAGGCTGTGTGTCCCTGTTGGAGGAAGTGTGTCAATGGGAGTAGGCTTTCAGGCCAGTGTCATTCTCTCTTCCTACTGTCTGCAGATCCAGACATGGACTCTGCTCCAACGCTAGCACTGTGTCTGCCAGTGCACTGTCATGCTTCCTGTCATGATGACAATGGACTAAACCCTGAACCTGTAAATCAGTCCCAATTAAATGTTTTGCTTTATAAGAGTTTCCATGGTAATGCTGTCTCTTCACAGCAATAGACACCTAACTAAGACACTGTGTGTGTGGACCGTGAAGGTGGGAGCTGAGGATCCTATCATGTCTGTTCTGAGGACTAAACTCAGGTTGCCAGGCTTGATGGCAAGTACCTTTTCCCACTGTGCTTTCTCACCTGCCCTAAATTTTATTTTTGTTTTGCTCTTAATCAGGGTCTTGCTAGCCTAAGATAGTCTTAAATTCACAATCTTCCTGCCTCAGTTTCATAACTGTTGGAAATATTGGTGTGTGGCACCATATCCAAGACTATACCTAAATTTCCTTTCAATTATTTATCAATTCTACTTTTCTGGATACATTAGCATCATTTGAAAACTTTCGTTACTGTTATAATTAACCAATAAAACTTTGTATTCAAGAGTATAAGGATTTGTACTGATATAGTATTTTATATTAATGCAATATAAATTCTGTATGAAACTTTGAGTATGGTTCAGTGGTAGAGAACCTATAGCATGTATAGTTCCAGTGCATTCCTGTTACAGGTCAACCATTCACCCTCAGCTGTTTGCTTTCTATCACTATTTTTCTTTAGATTTATTTAATTCTGTGTGTATGAGTGTTTTGCCTGCATATATGTATGTGTACCATATATGTGCAGAGTATCTGTGGATGTCAGATCCCTTGGGACTGAAATTATGGACAGTTGTGGTCCTCAGCAAGAACAAGTACTCTTAACTGCTGAGCCATCTCTTTAGCATTCTACAAATTATTTTTGAAGCTGTAAAATTTTGCTGACAATTTTTTCAACTTTTGAAATACTTTCTTTTCTCCTAAAATAAAAATAAATGTATACCAAGTCTGATAATTTTGAGAAGAATTTTTTCTTTTAGCTATTTCTGAAGCATCTGAGTTGTACCCCAAATCCATTTTTATTCATATATCTATTTATTCATTTAGGTTCCTCAAGACAGGGTTTCTCTGTGTAGCTCTGGCTGTCCCAGAGCTCATTCTATAGAACAGGCTGGCCTCAAACTCAGAGATCTGCCTGCCTCTGCCTCCTAATGATTAAAGGCATGCACCACCACCACCCAGTTTTTTTCTTACGTCTTTAATACTATGTAAAGGACTTAATTTCAGTTTGAAAATCAGGTCAGTTTTGGAGGGGCTGGAGAGTTAAAAGCACTTACTGCTCTTCCAGAGGACCTGAGTTTGGTTCCTAACACCCACATCAGGTAGCTCACAACAGTCTGTAATGCCAGCTCCAGAGGTCTGATACCTCTGGTCTCTGAGGGCACCTGCACATATTCACACACACACACAAATAATAAAAGTAGATCTATAGGGACTAGAGAAATGGCCCAGTGGTTAAGAGCAATGGCTGTTCTTCTAGAGGACGCAGATTAGATTCCCATCACCAACACACAGCCATCTGAAACTCCAGTTCTAGGGGATCTGACATCCTTTTCTGGCCTTCACAAGCACTATACACACACTGCACAGATATACATGTGGCAAAGCAGCCAGACAAATAAATAAAATAATAAAAAAATTAAGTCGTGTCAATTTTGGTATAGATCAGCAGTTCTCAAACTGTGTGTCATGACCCCTTTGGAGATCAAATGACCCTTTCATAGGGGTCACCTAAAGACCATCAGAAAACACACATATTTACATTATGGTCCATAATAGAAGCAAAATTACAGTTAATGAAGCAGCAATGAAAATATTTTTATGGTTTGCAGTCACCACAACATGAGGAACTGTACTAAAGGGTCACAGCATTAGGAAGGTTGAGAACCACTGCTTTAGATCTTTTTAATTCTATATATGCACATATATCTGAGTGCAGTACCTACATGAGCCAGAAGAGGGCATCGGGTTCCCCTAGAGCTGAATTGCCCATGGTTGTGAACCACCCAAAGTGGGTGCTGGGAACTCTCATCTCTGCGAGAAGTGTGTGTCACCACTGCCTAGCTTCTAACGAGTGGCTTGGCTCTGCACTCACTCTTCAGGCGAGCTTTACTTGTTAGATCACAAACAAAATTCCACCACATTTCATATTTTTAACAGATGTTATAAATTGTGTTTGTGAGAGGTTTTTGGTTAATGTGATCCAAATGAGGGTTATCTGGGGAGAAGAACATCCATTAGATTGCCTGTAGGAGAGCCTGTAGGGCATTTTCTTGATTAATAATGGATGTGGGTGGGCACAGTATATAAGGCCACCCCGGGCAGGTGCTCCTGAGTTGTATAAGAAAATAGGCTGCTGAGTGAGCCCTGAGGAGCAAGTCTTGCTGACCTGCTATTCCTCTGGGGCCTCTGCATCAGTCCCTGCCTGACTTCCCAGGACTAGGAAACAAACTCTCTCCTCCCTAGTTGGTTTCGGCCACAGTGTTTCAAGCATCAGAAACCCCAGCCAAGACAGTGTTTTGCTCGGATGGTAAAGCTGGATACCTGAGGAAACTCCTGAAAGGCTCCCATTATTTCTTGATTTCTTTCAGAAGAACCACCAATCACAATCAAGGGCCTGAAATAATATTTTTTTAAAAAGATAGTTACAAATGAGAATATAGAAAACATTCATCAGTGTTCAATGCATGACAATTATGAGTGACTAATACAGAGAACAAAGAAAACTGCATCTTCCTTGAAAACCTAGAGATTAAAAAAAATTAAGATGTAATCTGATGGGCGAGATTCCATTCTCAAAAATCACAAAAATGGGGCTAGAGAGATGGCTCAGTGGTTAAGAGCACTGGCTGCTCTTCCAGAGGTCCTGAGTTCAATTCCCAGCAACTACATGGTGGCTCACAACCATCTGTAATGAGATCTAGCACCCTCTTTTGGTGTGCGGGCATACATAGAGGCAGAATGTTGTATACAAAATAAATAAATAAATCTTTAAAAAAAAACACAAAAATGGAAAATGTATAGTAAATGCTTTTCTTACATCAGCTCCCTCCTTCCATGTTAACATTAGGTTTCCAGGTACAGTGACAAAATCAACTTTATGCCTTACTATTCCTGAGATGGAGAGAAGAAATTTTATATGTTCTTGAGTAAATCTATTTGGAAATGGAAAAATTAGCAATAGTTCTCAATTTTCATTTCTCAAGGCTAAAAAAGTTCTCCACTTTTTTATTTCTCAAGGTTAAAAAATACATCAAACTTAAAGAGTTTTTTTTAAAGATTTATTATGTAGTATTCTGCCTGCATGTGCGTTTGCATGCCAGAAGAGGGCACCAGATCTCATTCTAGATAGGTATTGGAAATTGAACTCAGGGCCTCTGGAAGGGCAGACAGTGCTCTTTTTTTTTTTTTAATTAACTAATTTATTATATACACAGTATTCTGCTTGCATGTATGCCTGCAGGCCAGAAGAGGGCACCAGATCTCATTATAGATGGTTGTGAGCCACCATGTGGTTGCTGGGAATTGAACTCAAGAGGAGTGTAAGAGCAAGCATCCTGTGTTCTTAACCACTGAGCCATCTCTCCAGCCCCGAGCCAGTGCTCTTAATCCCTGAGACATCTCTCCAGGCCCCAGACTTAAATATCAATTTCTAAGGTAGATATGGAGGAGGAAGACAAGGAAGGAAGACAGGAAGAAAGTGAAGCTCAGACAGACAGCTCTGTGGATAAGGGCAATTGTTAGCAATCCTAATGAGGTGAGTTCAGTTCCTGGAGCCCATAACGCAGGAAACAGCCAACCTCTGTGGGTTGTCTCCACATGCTAGGTCCTGTGTGGGCACGCACAAACACACACACGCACACACACACAAAGTGCAAAGAATGAAAATGTCCTTCACATTAAAAAGATTAAACATGTTCTGAATTGATCAGAACATAATCCCCTTCATCCTGCTATTACTGATAAAGTAGCTTAGAGAAGGTTAAATAAAGGAAGGATGGAGAATAAGCATTAAACCGTTTATAAAGCAAATTTTAACAAATATAAGAATACAATTGTTAACCAGGCAAAGCAAGATGATGGATATACACTTCTATATACTGAACGAAGGTGTTAAAAACTCTCAGCTAGGCCGGGCGGTGGTAGCGCACGCCTTTAATCCCAGCACTCGGGAGGCAGAGGCAGGCGGATTTCTGTGAGTTCGAGGCCAGCCTGGTCTACAAGAGCTAGTTCCAGGACAGGCTCCAAAGCCACAGAGAAACCCTGTCTCAAAAAACAAAAAAACAAAACA
Organism: Ondatra zibethicus; assembly: GCA_004026605.1. Classification (NCBI taxonomy): domain Eukaryota; kingdom Metazoa; phylum Chordata; class Mammalia; order Rodentia; family Cricetidae; genus Ondatra; species Ondatra zibethicus. The sequence goes on along the minus strand of PVIU01014996.1, from coordinate 11,430 downwards.
AAACAAAACTCTCAGCTAGGAATAGTGCTATAGACCTATAATCCTAACTACTCAGGGGGCTGAGGCAAGGATCACAAGTTTAAGTCCTGTCTAGGGCATGTGTGTCCAAAGCCTCCTAGGCTAACTTAATAAGATTTTGTTACACACACACACACACACACACACACACACACACACACACACACACACACAAAGCTTAGCTGGGTGTAGTGTCAAACACCTTTAGTCCCAGTACTCTGGGGGCAAGCGGATCTCTGTAAGTTCGAGGCCAGCCTGGTCTACAGAGTGAGTTCCAGGACAGTATTATTGTGATTATGATTATTCCAGACTAGCCAAGCCTATATAACATAGTGACAGCCTAGGTTCAATATTTAACACATTTTAAAAGTAGTTCTTTATTTAGAACTACAAGCATGCTCACATCTATAAACATGAATACATACAGATAATGAACTCTAAAATGTTCAGTGTTTCTTTCTTAGTGATGGTCTTAATATTGTCTTCCTAGCATTGCATTTAATAAAGGCTACAATGTTGTTTTGATACCTATAGTGAACTGATGCTATAGTCAAGCAAATTACCACTCACAATGTCACAATTACCTTTTTATATATCACAGAAGTACCCCAATCTACATTTGTAGCAAATTTCCAGTATTCAGCACAATATTATTAACTCTTGTCCTCATGCTGCACATTGAACCTCAGGCGTGGCACCTTTTGACCCCCATCTTCCCGATCTCCAGTCATTTCCCAGTTCATGACCTTCTACTCTGTTTCCAAGCATAGCAGGGTGGACTTTTGTTTTCCCCAAGTCTTTCCACTGTAGATCAGTTCTACACACAAAGACACATTTAGAAAGTTTTCAGCAAGAATGATTAATTACCAGCAGTTCATGTTCGCATTTGCCATGCCACCCAAGGCGTGGATGAGACCTGGGCCAGAAACCACAAGGCATACTCCTGGCCTAGAAGTAAAGCAGAGTTATCAACAGCAGAAGAAAAAGAGGTGTGGATGCCAGCCAGCTATCTCAGCTTCGAACACACCAAGTACCAATTCGTATTATGTTAGGGTTTCCATGGAAACTTCTTGGTGGTCAGAGGAAAGACATGTAGTCTTTACTATAATTGGCAAACAATTATTAGAACATCTTAATTAAAAATGAGTAACATCAAGTTTCTTTTAAGATATAACATACATTATTACCATCACATTGTATTTTACTAATCTTTCGTATTTTGCTCCAATCATTTTCTTTCATATTTTGCTCCAATCATTTTCGGTTAGAACAAGTTCACTGATTACAGAAGCAAATTTTTGACAGCCACATATATTTTATATGTTTTTTTTTCCATTTTCTAACAAATAAATATAATATACTAAATCTTAGTGAGGCGGTGATTCTAAATGCATGGTTTTCCTCCCAATCTTTCTGAATGCTTTTTGTTGACACACTTCCTGAGCCTAAGCTACTCAGCAGTAAAGTCTTTACATTTCCAAATCTTTCAGACTTAAAGTAACACTAACAACAGTTCTAAATATCCAGAGCAGCACCATCCCCAGCATGCTCTTCAGATGTAGACATCCTCCCTCCCTGTGCAATTCGACAGGACATGGACTCCACACAGTCACTGAACACTTTCAGTGTGGCCGCTACAAAAAAGCAGTTCTACTTAGCATATTGGTTATTTTTAATTAAATGAAATAGCTACACATTGCTAATGCTACAATACTAGACAGTATAACTCTAAAGTGTTCAAAATAAAAATTTCAAACTAAACTTTCAGTTTGTAAAAATAATCATCATTCCAGAATCAATTAAAGCATCAAGGACTGTAATTTAAATGCTTTCCAGGGTCAACAAAAATGCAAATAAAGCCTAGTTCAGAGGCTATTTCAGACAGCCTGGTTTTCCTCAGGCTCAAATTCAGAATGTTCCCATTAAAGAGGACTGTGAGCTCTTGCTTGTTTATATTTCTAGAATTTAATCACTAACTTCACTTTTAGACTAAAAAATCAAGGGCTGGAGAGATGGCTTAGAGGTTAAGAGTGCTGACTGCTCTTCCAGAGATCCCGAGTTCAATTTCCAGCAACCGCATGGTGGCTCACAGCCATCTGTAATGAGATCTGGTGCCCTCTTCTGGTCTGGCATGCAGACAGAACAAAATAAATATTTGCAGATCTCTGTGAGTTCGAGGCCAGCCTGGTCTACAAGAGCTAGTTTCAGGATAGGCTCTAAAGCTACAAAGAAACCCTGTCTCAAAAAAAAAAACCTTAAACAAAACAGCAAAAACAAAAAAAGTAATATAAATTCTGCCATAAGCTATGCTGGGCAGTGGTGGTGCACAATCTCAGCACTTGGGAGGTAGAGGCAGGAAGATCTCTGTGAGTTCGAGGCCAGCCTGGTCTACAAGAGCTAGTTCCAGGCCAGGCTCCAAAGCTACAGAGAAACCCTGTCTTGAAAAACCAAAAAAAAACAAAAAACAAAAACAAAAACATCTTACTAATGCTTATATGTAAATGCCATAAAAAGTATGGTACAAATTTTATCAAAGGCCCAAATTCCACCTTAAAAAATATGTGAATGTAGAAAAAAAGTAAAATATATGAAAAAAACCTTAGCAGTTGTGGGATTACAGTCATTTTAGTTTTTCTTCCTTTTATATTTTCTACATTTTCTAAAACGGTTATTTTTAACAAGTATTACTTTTTAGTAAAAAACGAGGACTGAGTAATTATCTAATACAAGAAGACAGGAATATGCTCTAGCAATCTCATTTTGGAACCAAGTCTTTTATATAAAATGGCCTAAGGAAATTAAGAGTTACTTCTTACTAATACTATCTTCTACAATCTTTCCAAGCCAACTAAGTTTTGAGTTGGTATATATATTTCTACCCCAAACTTTCAGTGTATTCTAATGAAGTGGAATTTAGTTACCTGCCCGTTAGGTATCCAACCGCAGAAGCAGCATAACAAGCCTACAAGGAAAGGGCAGCAGGACTGAATGAGACATAGAGGACTCTGGTATAAATACAAGAAAATCTAATTTCTAAAGGATGAGAATTTGTGTAAACAGAGGTATCTCTGTCCCGACCCAGCCCGCATCTGCTTTTAAATAATCACTCAGAGGCTTAATATTAACTGCAAAATGTTTGACTGAATAGCTCAGGCTTAATTACTAACTAGTTCTTACAATTAAATTAACCCATTTCTATTAATCTATATATTGAAATGTTACCGTGGCTTTTACAGGTATGCTGGCATTTTGTTTCTTGGGCAGCATATCTCCTGACTCAGCTCTCTCTCCCTATATTCAATTTGGCTTCCCCACCTAGCTATATTCTGCCTTGCTATAGGCCAAAGTAGCTTTTATTATCAACCAGTGAGAGCAACATATATTCAAAGCAGACAAAGGGTTATCACAGAGCAAATTTGAGCTAGTCATGGTGGTGCACGCCTTTAATCCCAGCACTGAGCCATCTCTCCAGCCCTGTGCTGCTTCATTTTAAATGTGATTTTTTCACTTATCATTCTGTTACTGAGTTTGCTTCCACATGGTTGTTACACATTATTTACTGTATGTTTTCAATTCTTAGCAAGCAATCTGTTGCAATTTTCTTTAAGGCCAACATGGTTTTCTATCTGTTTTGTTTTGAGACACGATCCCACTCTGGTCCAGGCTGGCCTTGAATGCAAGGTAAGCCCCACAAACCCATGAGCTGCAGAAACCAGCCAGGAGTTCCCACGCTTAGCCACTTTTCACTCAACTGTGCTTCATCCAGTGCATAAGGAAGATAGGGAATACAAAGTTAAATCAAATACAAGATGCCCACGAAAAATGCTGAGTGCATTTTAAAATTATTCTTTGTCTAGGACATTATAATATTGCTTATCTCTTTCTTTCTTTGGTTCTCCAAGACAGGATTTCTGTGTAGCCCTGGCTGTCCTGGAACTAGCTCTGTAGATCATGCTGGCCTTGAACTCGCAGAGATCTGCCAGCTTCCACTTCCCAAGTACTGGGATTACAGGTGTGCACCACCACCGCAGGCTAGTAAACATAGTTTTTAGGTCAGCAAAGTCTGGAGTCCAAGTGTTCTGATTCTGACCCCACTTCCCCTCCATTCTACTGTTGATTTTGACAAGTTTCTCGGCACACTTGCTTCTTCATCTATAAGATGAATGCAATTCACAGCACTGCTAGGAGGATGAATCAGGGCTCTCAGACATGTAAAGCACTGAGAATCAGCTTCCTGACAATCTGTCTGTTTTTTGGCTACATGATCAATGTCTCAACTACAGCAAGGAGCTGATGAATGATAATCAAGCAGTACCCAGGTATACCTTTCTCTTTAGCATAAACATGCTCTTGAATCCAAGCCCTCTTGCATATTCCCTTTGAACAATTCCATCATTAAACCCACCATCTTCCCTTCTAGACTGTTCCTCCTCTCTCTATTCTCAACCTCAGTCAGTAGAATTATCATTTACAGTCTGAGCCCCCAACCTAGCAATCACCTCCTTCCTAATAGGTAATACCTACTCTTTCCTCAAGATAGCTCTGGCATTATCTTCTGTGGGATGCTTTCTCGGAAGACTGTATTTGTCTGTTTATTTAATTCTTTTGTTGTTATACTAGGGAAATCCAGAGCACCAGGCATGTTAGGCAAGCACTCAACCACTGAAAGATAAAACAAGTTGTCCAAATCTCAGTTGACCGGGTTGGCTCCGAACCTGTGATTTTCTGTTTCACTCAAGTAGATAGAGATTACAGTTGTGGGCCATAGACTTTCCATAAGTATCCTTTGGCCTACCTATCCCCTCTTAAGGCTTGCCATGCCTTTAAGCTGTACTGATGCAGCATGCGACAAACATTACTTCCATGAGCAATCTTCCCTGTCCTATCAGAGAACCAGTCACATACTCTGCAACTATTATCTCTTCATGTATTTCTTTTGTGAGGACCATTATTCTAGATTGCCTTTTTTTTTGTCATGCCCCCACTTTTCCCAGCTGATCAACTTGTAGTTGAAAAGTAAACCTCATTTCTTCTTTATATCCCTCTCTGCCACTGCTCAGCAACACCTACCAAGCATGTAGTACATACTCAGCACATGTCTAATGCAAGAAAAAGAAAGCAGTGGCAAACATACTTCCTCTAGAAAAACAGTAAAATGTAGATCAACAGCTAACTTTCTCACACAGGTAAAAGGATAGAAAGTTGTTCCAAGTAAGAAAACGGAAAGGTAAGTGTACATAGCTCAGTGGCAAGGTGCTTGTTTAGTATGCACAAGGTCCTAGGTTCAATTCCTAGCACTGCAGAAAGGGGGGGCAAAAGAGTAAGCAACCCAAATTCAATATCTACCAGTTTTCTGATTAAAAACACTCCTATGAATTCCAAACCTTGTTGATAAACATTTTTCAATTAGTAAATAATGTAGTAGTTATCTATATTATACAAACGCCTCAATCAAACCAGCACCATGGGGATATGAAAATGAATCATAACGTCTGCTGCACTGAAGCTCACATGTGAGGGCAGAGAAAAGGAGGCAAGAGGGGACAAGACGATAGATTAAAGGGTAACAGTGGAAGAGAAAACAGGACTCTGCCTCAGCTGGGCTGACAATGTTACAAAATAGATTCTTACTCTTTTCTAAGATTTATTTTGTGTATGTGTGTGTGTGTGCATGTGCACCATGTGTGTGCCCATGGAAGCCAGAAGAAACCATCAGATTAAACCCAGGTTCCAGTAAGAGCTTTACTGTCTCTAAGGTCATTCACCTTACCCCATGCCTGTTATGCAGCATGAGTTCTAACCTTCAATCATCCATCCTACAGATGCTCTCTGAGCCCCTGTCATGATAGAAATCACACCAGATACTGACAATACACATATGTAGTGATGAAACAACACAGCTAGAACTTACGGCCTGATAGTGACGACAGACCATCCCTTCCAGTTCCGACATCTGGATGTGGCAGAGTGAACTACGATGAGCACAGACCCAAACTCAGAATATCTGAGTTCCAATGCCACTACCAATGACTCACATTGGACACGTTTGACTTTAATCTCTCTGCATCGCACTTTCCTGTCAAGTAGGAACAGTGTGGTATGTGCAATGCTTTAGAAGTGATGGGACGCCGTGTGCAGCAAATAATTGCCATTCAGCCATTTCCACACTCACCGCTTGCTCATTCCTCATCCCGATGTACCTGATGCCCAATTCCTGTGCAGCAAGGGCGATTTCGGTCACGGGGATGCCTACGACTCCGAACATGTACTCCACATTCTGGGGGTCGGGGGAGAGAGACAGAGGAATAAAAGCAGATCACCAAGTGACCCAGTCTTGGCCAAAGGAAAGGCCAACAGGACCAACCCTCCGCCGCCCTCCGTCTCCATGACAACGCGTGGTCTCGGTCTCTCTCTTTCTCTCCTCCCCCCCCTCCCCGCGCGCCTGCTTCCGTAGAGCCTTTCACTCCCTGGCGATCCACCGTACTTGCGTTTTCAGGGCCTGGGCGATGACTTTAGCACCAGACACCTGCTCCTCGCTTCTATCGCTACCCTCTGCCGAGTTACTTCCTGGCATCTTCCACCTAAAGTTAGCCTCACTAGCCAGACGAGCTTCAGAGTCGGTCGCACGCTATTGGTGACACCCGCTTCTGACCGACAGGAGGGCAGCCAACCGCTTTTAGCCAAAAGAGAAGGGGCGGGACTAGGAGTCAGTCCTCCGTAGGCGACAATATGAGCACGCCCATTTTCCTTTCAGCCTTTGCCCGGTTTCGCCATCAGCAGAGGCGGGATGAGCAGGAAACCGCGGCCTATGCCGAGCAGGTAAGAAACCCAACCTCCGAGGTGGTCCGCCATGGTCTCCGTCTCCACCGGGACAGTGACGCGGCTCAGTCCCGCGCAGGCGGGTAGCACATGCGCACCTCGAGGGTGAAGGCTGAAGCCGACCACGTGGGAGAGGGGGCGTGGCTCCGGTGCGCATCCCCCGCCCCCGCCGGGGCTTCTTGATGATGGGGGCAAGCCGCGCAGAGGCTGCTGGGATGCGGCTAGCTTGGAGAGAGTGGAAAGTTGAGGAAAATGATCCATGGGTGGGTACCCTCTGATTTCATAACTTTGTGGTTTTGCACGCCACAGAATGCGCACGATACTTAAGTCTGTGCTCAAAGATCTGCTTTTTATCATAGATGACACCCAGCTTGTTTGTCGAGAGGTAAATTTGTCCAGAACATTCTTCACACCTCAGCTGCCCCTGCCCTCTGCCTGGTTTTTATTTATTTATTTTTGTTCCAGTTGAGTATCACTAAGTTAATAATGTTGGTGGCTCTCGACTTACGGGTTCAAGGCGAAGCCTGCTGTCTATACAGCAAATGAATTTCTTTCTCAAAACAATCACTACCAGAACTCTGTATGAAGTGCACACTTAACTCTGATTAGAACAAATCACTGTAATTCAGATTAAGTGATTTTTTTTAAAATTAAAGAATCAGTCTCCAACTGCCCATATTTTGCCATTTAGCCAAGAGAAAAACCATTGAGCTGGTTCCTGTCTTCACCTGCAGTCCATGGTACAGCATTTCACGCTTCCCTCATTGGAAGGCTATTCCTGTTGCAAGCCCACTGCACCATAATAACCCGAGGATCTGTAATTTACACAAAGCACTGTGTGCAGGCATTGCACATGTTAATCATACTCCCTGTTATTTTTGTTGGCAGTATGCTTGAGATTTTATTTGTCGAAATTTGCCATGGTTGAGTCAGACGTGGTGGTGTGTGCCTTTAAAGCCCAGCACCTGGGAAGCAGAGACAAGTGGATTTCTGTGAATGAGAGCCTAGCTACTCTACCTAGTGTGTTCCAGGACATCAGAGCTTTGTAGAGAGATCCCTGTCTGAAATGACAAACAAAAATAAAGAGGAAGGAAGAAAATAGAAAGGAAGAAATTTGGCATTTTAAAAATAATTTATTTAACTTTATTTTATATGCATTGGTGTGAAGGTGTCACATCCCCTGGACCTGGAGTCACAGACAGTTGTGAGCTGCCATGTGAGTGCTGGGAATTGAACCTGGGTCCTGTGAAAGAGCAGCCAGTGATCTTAATCACTGAGCCATCTCTCCAGCTCCTTGGTATTGTTTTAAAATTTACTTGTTGCTCAAAGGAAGAATAATCTTTTTGTTTTGTTTTTGTTTTTTTTTTGAGACAGGTTTTCTCCATAGCTTTGACTCTCCTGCCTCGAACTCAGAGATCCGCCTGCCTGTGCCTCCCAAGTGCTGGAATTGAAGGCACCACTGCCCAGCTGGAAGAATAAATCTTTTAAAAATGTGCTAGGGATTGAACTTAGGACCTTGTACGTATCAGGCAAGCACTCTACCACTGAGCTGTATCACCAGCTCTAAATTTTAACTTTCTTAAAAACAGAAGGCTGGGGGTTGGAGAGATTGCTCGGTGGTTAAGAGCAGCGGTGACCCTCCACACGGCCTGAGTTTGATTTTCAGCACCCACATGGTGTCTCACAACCCTCTATAACTCCAGCGCCAAGGAAACAGATGTCCTCATCTGGCCTCTGAGGGCACCAAGCACACACATAGAACACGACATGCATGCAGGCAAAACACCTGCACACATGAAATAATAATAATAATAATAATAATAATAATAAAAGGCAGTGTTGGTAACAAACTTTCCAAAGGGCAGAGGCAATCGTCAGAGTCTAAATAGTGATTATTTTAATGATCTAGATTTGAGATTATGAGGAATGACTTGACAACTTTCCTCCAAGTGGGTGAAGACAATATCTAGGTACCTGGGAGAAGCAGTGATAGCTGTAGGTAGGGTGGTGAGGCACGCCTACAATACCTGTACTCAGGAGGCTAGGGCAGGAGGATCCCAAGCTGAAGGCCAGCCTGGGCTAGAGTGTCCCTGACCCAAAAATAAGTGATTAAAAAGAAAGTTGCAATATTATGCCCAGGAAGATTAACTTTCAGAAGAAGGCAACTTCTACAGGCAGCAATTCCATGGCCCCAGAGTGTGATTTATCTCTGTCAGTTCATATGAACACTAGGAATCCTTGTGCTCATTTTTAAACACAACCCTAGCTGGACCTGTGAAAAATAGGTCATGCCTTATCAAAAAGTGGTGCTTGGTTACCAAACAAAGAAGGATTTAGGATTATTTGTTAGTCCAACTTCATTTTGTTGTCATGACAACACCTGACACACAACACATTCAGGGAGGAGAAGAAGTCACAGTCAACCTTTGAGAGGAGGCTGTCGTGTCAGAACTCAAGGCAGGAGCCATGGAGGAACCTACTCACTGGCTCACTCTATGGCTTGCTCCCTGCCTGGTGCTTAATGAGCTTTTTCATATAGCCTTGGACCACCTGCCCTATGAGCTGGGCCCTCCTGCCTTGATTAATATCTATCTTGATTCGTCCCTCACAGATGTGCCCGCAGACTACTTTATGCAGACACATTGCTCAGGTGGCTCTAGGCTGTTTCAGATTGATGATCAATGCTAACTAGGAAATTTGTGACCTTTAGAAGGGCTAAAAAATCAAAGTGGCTGACAATCAAAGAAAACGGAAACTGAGTCCATATCTTCTGCTTTTCTAGTATGGGAATTGAACCCAGGGCCTTGTGCTTGCTAGGCAGCTACTATACCTGCTGGGCCCGGGAATCGTGCAGATGTTAAAGAGGAGACCGCCAAAGCTAGAGGAGTAGAAGCAGCTTTACTCCATCCCCGCAGGTACCAGAACTTCTAACTAGTTAGGGCCAGAAGCAGGGGGATCTGTGTTGTGACCTGAGCAGAGGGAGTAGGTCCTTTTTGAAGCAAAAGCTGTAAGTTGGGGGCAGGGTCGGGGTGATATAAGAAAAAGAATCTTTATAATTTGAGGTTAAGTTCTGGATGACAATTTGGGTACATTTTGGGAATTTACAACTTGTGATAACGTTTTATAACTAGTAGCACAATTTGTGATAACAAGGTGTTTGTACAAACTTAACGGGGTTCATGGAAACTTGCTTACACAAGTCTGTGGATATCTTAACACAACAGAGAGCTTAATTTTTAACCAACTGTTCCCCCTGTGACTGAGGGCAAAAGTCAATCAATAGAAGAAGCTGGGTGGATGGGTTAATGTTCAGACTTACTCTGAGGTCTTCGTACCACTAAGCCCTGTTTTGTTTTTTTCGAGACAAGGTTTCTCTGTAGCTTTGGTGCCTGTCCTGGAACTAGCTCTTGTAGACCAGGCTGGCCTCGAACTCACAGAGATCCACCTGCCTTTGCCTCCCGAGTGCTGGGATTAAAGGCGTGCACCACCACCGCCCGGCCTGTTTTTACTTTTTTATGTTAATATAGGGTTTCACTAAGTTGGCCAGGTAGGCCTTGAACTTTGGGTCTTCTTGGCTCAGCCTTCTGAGTAGCTAAGAGCGCACAGCTACGCCACCTGCAAGTAAAAAGCCAGGAACAGAAATGAAAAGGAAATCTATATAGAGCACTATTTTTACAAACAACGCTTAAACTACACTGCAGGAAATGCACTGTAGAAAACATCAACAGAGACAGAACAGGCATGAAATAATGGAATAAAATGGTTGCTCGAGTGAAACAGGCTAAGTTTGCTTCTCATTAAATTTATCACCTTTATAGTAGCAAAGCTTAGAGACAAGCAAAACTGCCAATGGGGTACAACTTCAGACGCTGGAGCCGTCAGGGCAGCTCAGTAATAACGCAACAATAAAAGGTCCTGGTCCCTGCTTTGTTGAAAGGCATTAAGCAGTTTTCCCTGGTACCCTCTGACCTAGAGAAAGATGGATTCCTGCCTAAGGCCTGAACTTTGCCTAGCAGTTTAATGCAGCCATGACCCAACTAACACTGAAGCCGGGAGCACTATGGAAAGAAAACAGAAAGAATGTGGTTTTCCTGCTTTGTCCATTCTGGATTTGTTTTGGTTTTCTTTTCTTTTTAAATTTGAAAGAGTTTAACATTAGCAATAACCACTGCAATGATATGTGTGCTATAAAGGCATAATGGCTCAGCAATGTAGTGTTTCTCCTTGGAACAGAACTGCAAAGTCCCCAGGGTTGAACTGGGGACATTTTCATAATGGAAGACTTAAGACCATAAACTGGTTTCTTTATCATAACCTTTGAGCTCCTTCTTGGGGCTTATCAGCAACTCATTGTTTTCTTATAGTTAATATTTATGGCATCTTTCAGACACAGGAAAGGATCAGAAGTTACTACATATCTACAATCCAGCTTCTAGCTCAGTAAAGCCACACAGTGGGCTGGCCTCCTGTGCCCCGCCCTGACTGCATCTCCTTTCCCATCCCATAGAGGGAGCCATTACTTTGAACTTAATGTTTATAATACCTTCATTATCCATTTTTAGGGTGTCTTAATCCATTTTCTTTCTTTTTTTT
>PVIU01014995.1:0-49855 GCA_004026605.1 Ondatra zibethicus | reverse complement strand
GAGGGATGGGGGTGGGCCTTGGACTTCCAACAGGGCAGGGCACCATGCCCTCTTTCAAGGAAGAAGGGGGAGGGAGGAGGGGTGGGGGGTAGTGGGAGGGGACCGGGAGAAGGGGAAGAAAGGAAAAAAATTTTTTTTTATTATCTTTAATTATGTTCTTGAATGGAAAAAATAAAACAAAACAATGTATGGAAAAAAAAATTATCCTGAAAATGTACACTAAAATGTGCTGAATTTCACAGGTGAGGGAGGAGCAACATGAATTGGTTTCTATTCCCTTCTATTAGTGTCTTATAAACCTTCCTAAGTAAAAATATTCTTGTCTTTCTGATTATACTCCAACTTAACTGCATCTCTTTTAAGTGCTGAAGTTAATTAATACTTGTCGGGTTAATCTAATCTGTCCTTTGGACAACTCAGAATGTTTATGTTAAAATATAATCTTTCAGATTAGGGACAACAGAAGACGGCAATTAAAATGATCATATACTGGAGAACACCAGCACAATAAGGATGCCCAAGAAACTTCCTGAAGACAGTAGTTTGCAGGATGCATCAGTTCCTCCACGTGTGCCCTCAGGATGCCCAGCAAAGGAGTCTCCACACACAAGTGCAGCACCTTTAGTCTGGGAGAACTGACACTTCTCTCACTAATACAATGAAAACAAAACACTGTTAGGGCCAAGATTGGTAAGACTCCAACTCAAACTACAAAACAACTTACTTTTGTAACTGAAACTTGTGACACATATAAACTTATAAGATAAATGTACCATACTGCTATTTGTATCCACTCATTTTATCCTTAAAAAAGCTTGTAGATATATTGTATACATGTACGAAATTAAACAAAACCCTGTAAGTTGGGATTTCTTTCTTATCCAAGACAACTTTTCAGGTAAAGGATTAGTTCAGTGCAGAGTGCTTGCCTGATGTGCATAACGGTCCCAGGTTCAATGCCAGCAAAGCCAGGGAAAGGGAGGGGTTGATGTCACATTGTTTTCCAAAGCTGCTGTACTACTTTTGTACTTTTAATTTACAATTATTTTCTGAAAATTAAATGTCTGTGATGGCAGTTTTTCCCTTGTCCATTCTCAGCAATCAACTAATGGTAGGTTACAGATTTTAAGGAAAAATATCTTGTGAAAATTTAAGATTTCTAGTTAGGTGGAAATAATACGAATCTAGAAATTATTTCAAAGTAAAAATATTTAAAATGTATTACTTAAGTAACTACTGAATCATCATTTTTAAAAAGATCAAAGTAAAATTATGTTCTTAGATAATAATCATCAACTAGTTTTTCTTTATGGGTGGGAAACAAAAACAGGCTACGGTAAGGAAGAGAGCAAGCAGTGCAGTGGAGAGCGGCGTGCACGGTGTGAACAGTGAGTCTATTTACCTTTGGTGGCAGGGGTGGTGGAACTTTTGCTTTCATGGTTGAACTAAAAACACAGAAAATATAGTCAGAACTCTGCATTTGACAAATGAATTATTAAACACAATTATTTTTCAAAGATACAGAAGAAAAGCCTTCAGAGACAAATACTACTTTCTGGCTTCATGAGATTTTTTTCTAAGATATTTTGTAAAATTCTATTGAAATAAACATTCAGAAGTAGGTAAATGTGCACCTTCTTGGTTTCAAATGCTGAGAGTGGAAAGACATCCACAATTCTATTTTATTTCAATCCAAAGGTAAATAAGGATAGGAGCAGCAGTCGGGCTTGAGAAATGTAAGAGCATAAAGTGAAGCATACAATGTGTCTCGGTCTCCGCTGCTGTGGTGTTACAGTTCTGACAAAGGGCTTATTCCAGCTACAGTTCATGGCAGCATCAAGGCGGCATGAAGTGCTGGTCACGCCAAAATTCAGTCAGTGCTCAGCTCGCTTTCTCCATTTTACACAGTCTGGGGTCCTCTTACTTGGAAATGGCCCCACCCACAGTTAAGAGGGGTCTTCTCACATCAACTAATCTAACCAAGATAACGCACCACACGCATACCCGGAGGCCTGTCTGACAGGCAATTTGGGATTTTTCCCAATTCTATTTCTTTGATATTACTATTATAGACTGACTTTACTCTCCTTAAATTCAGACTGATGAGCGAATTCTCAATGTGATATATATAAAGACAGGGATTTAAGGAGGTCATTAAGGTTAAATGAAGCTATAGGTTTGATAGGAATGAGATTAAGAAAAATAACTGCCCTTTGCCCCACTACATACACACATCAAGGAAAGGCCATGTGAATACACAGATGGAGCTAGGAACTTGACGAGTTCAAGGTCACTCACATTTATATAGCACATTCTCGGCCAACCTGGACTACAAGACACCCTGTCTCAAAAGCCAAGGTAGGGGTTGGTAGGTGCACAGCTAAATAGAGGAAACCATCAGACACCATATTTGACCAGCACCTAGATCCTGAATTTTCTAGCCTTGAGACCTGGTAGATTACGTTTCTGTCCAACCCACCCAGTATGAGGCATTTTTGTTATCCCAATCTGAAGGAGTGGATTCCAAGCGGAGTAGAACAACAATAGCACAGAGACTGTGGTACAACTTACATTATAATTATCATTAATATTAAGCTGCTAGAACTGACACAGGCCAAATGAGATCCTTTCTTTTTACCAAAAAGAGCAAGAGAACTTACTGTTTAGAGTCATCATCATCTCCGTCATCATCTTCTAAGTGAGCCACATGTCCTCTAAAGAGAACAGATAGCATCATTAGATGGCGAGCCCCCCAGAGCAGCTACAGAGATGCAGGAGGGCTGACTGCAGACAGACTGACAACTAAAACTAACAAGCCACACATGACAGAGAAGAGGAGAACGATTTAGCTCATCTATGACATAAATAAAGTACTTCAAGCTTAAATAAAAGTTGTAATTACCGTTGATGTAATTCTTCTTCAACAGACTTTAGAAGACTCCTTAAAAGACACAAACAAAAAGGAGCATGAGTAAAATGATACCACGTATGTCACTTCTATTACTTTGTTTACCCGTAAGTGTCCTGAATACATTTGCCACAAAGCATTTCTGTGCCACAAAGCTTGTTTTAATGAGATATCTCTATATTTTTGTTGCTAATGTCTTAAAAATGTATCTTAAGTGAACATAAATGAGTAAGTTCTAATACTGACTGAAAATTACTGATTCAAACAGGAGACAATGCAGCATGAAATGCCACAACAAACTGACGAAACAATTGCAGGCTCAGACCCAGGGATTTTCAGGACTCAAATTCTACTTAGAATATTACACCAGAAATGATATTTTCTCTTTCTTAAAATAAGGAGGGTGACACACTTTGGCAGACACATGCTCTTAGGCAATCCTGCACAATGGAGCTCAGCATATTGGCTTTCTGCAGAAGCATGCACGCGTGTGCTGTGAACACAAGAAAGTAGCAACAGTCTGTTTTCACGGAGGATACTCACCCATCTGAGGACTGCTCTCGAGGGTGCACAGGCAAACACATTTGCACTTATGCAAACTAAGGCTGTGTCAGACCAGCTCTGAGGGTTTTATCATTAGGAGTGATGTTTAAAAAAAGGCTTGAATTTTCAAGAATGTGAGCGAATTGGGGTGATCCTGAACACGGGCAATTCAGGAAGCACAACCTTCTCCAGGCTGCTGCAATCACTAGGAGAGATGTATTCTCCCTAAACCTTGTAAGAAGTACCTCAGTTTTCTTGGAATTATCACATCACGAAACCCAGAAGGCATGGTTAGCTGTCTATTGTAGCAATGAGCAAAACTGTCTTACCCATCAAGTACTCTAAGCAGGCTAGCCTGATAAGTTTCCAAAATGACCAGTTAAGAATCTGGAATGGCAAACGACACAGAAAAACAATAAACCAATTTCAAGTACTACCATCCCTAGAAAGAAAAACTGAGGTGTGGTAGGTAGTTCAATATCCTGTTAATTGTGAAGCTCTTCCAGGACCAGTTCTAAGCAACAGGAGCTTATGGCAAAGGAGGGCAAAGCTGGCATCTCTGCAGGCCCTGTGGTCTTGGAGAAGTGACTTCAATTTGAATGGATACACTTCAGTTCCTCATAAGGAAATGGGAATTACATTAGTACAGAAAGTACATGAAGAAGAAACAGCTGGATATGGGAAAGCAAGTACTTCACTCCCTGTTCTGAAGGGGACCTTTGAGGAACACTTGCCCAGATCAGATCCTGGAGAAGCCTGCCTCCTACAGGAGGGTATGCAAGATCCCACTATCTGTGGAATACATAACTTTTTCAACTCTTATTTCGGCGGCTGTTTTCTGGAAACTACTGGATATGTGATATAACAGATTACATGAAGTAGAAGTCATGAAAACTCGGCTATCTTCTAGTAGTGTGAAGGAAATATGAAAAAAAGGAGAAAACAATGCCATTTCCTTACAATTATTACTCTGTCAGGGGAAAATAGCTCTTTTCATAAGAATACTGCCTGCTACTGACCAGCAGTTTTCCTGGGCTGCAAAGGTGTTTACTTGCTCTGGTCAAGTCACGTGAGAACCACCATTGTGCTTTCAGGAAGGAGCTGAAGTGGAGGCATTTGAGCTGGCCCTTTAGGGGGAGGACTTCAAACTGTACAAAACATGTATTTTATTAAGTATGAATATATATTATTATTTGAAAACAAATATTTTTGGGAAATCCTTTAATTTTCCACACTAAAATGCTATACAAGCATCAGGAAGTCCTCAGCATGGTGATGCTGCAAAGGGCCCTAGACCAAATTGAGTAGTGCAGTCTTCCCAAGTTAAGACTGGTGTCTCTGGGTGAGGTGGGCTTTCTCATCAACCCAGAAAATAGGAAGTTAGCATGGCAGCAAATGTCTACAATCCTATCAGTAGCCTGGGCCACATATTGAACAGGTAGTCACAAATAAGTAAAAATACTTTTTCTGAGCATGTGGCAGTGTTTTCTTTAGGCATTAGGATTTGAAAATTGGAAGATAGTTTACATAAAGTTTCACTTTCTGTTACCACAGCCAACGGGATTCACATGGCAGTCTGGCTGTGTGTGTGTGTGTGTGTGTGTGTGTGTGTGTGTGTGTGAGAGAGAGAGAGAGAGAGAGAGAGAGAGAGAGAGAGAGAGAGAGAGAGAGAGTGTGAGGGGGGGATGCTTTCTGTAGCCCAGGCTGGCCTCAAACTTGCTATGTAGCTAAAGATAGCCTTGAGTTTCTGATCCTATCTGCACTTCCTGAGTGCTGGGTAACGTGTGAACTAGCACATCGGTTTTTGATTTTTGTGCTGGGGATGTCCTTGAGGGCTCTGCAGGCCAACAGGCACCCTACTGACTAAGGTGTACCCAGCTCTGACACTCTGATCTCAAGTTTTCTAACAACATCCATTGCTTTTACTCATGTATCTCCAAGTCTCTTACTATGGACTAAAGTAGTTTGCTGACAAGTTATACACTCCATCAAGTCACATAAAGGGCATGTGGATGACTTTGTGCCTTTACGACAGAGAAAATGAGATACAGCTCAGTGTGTTGAGTGATTCAGTACAGCACCCATAGCTGAGAGCACTGGAGAACACATGACCTGAGTTATTCACCAGGCTCTGTGCTGCACAAGAACAAAGCTATCTGAAACCTGGCTCTGAAGGGATTTTTGCTAATAGAACTAGTTGAATTACTATTGAAATGATGGAAAATTTGATGAAAAAAATCTAAACTGGAGCAATGTATGAATGCAGAGTTAAGTGACAAGGCAGGGAAACCGAGGCGGGAAAAGTCTGAAACTGCCTTCAAGCATTCAGCACATCCGAATGAGCAAAGGGGTCATGCGGCTTGTTACCAGCCTTACACAGTTGCCAGGCTGACTCAAAACAACCTGTGTACGCACTTCCCTGACTGCATTTAAAAGCAAGAAACTCATTATTCCTCTAAAACAGAACAGCAGCTTTATCTACCCCCTAACATAACTGACAATTACTCAGTAACTCCTTACACATAAAGACAATTAGTAAGTGCTCACTAAGCCCCGTGGTTATTTATTTCTCCCTTAGTGAAGAGGCAGGTACCATTATAACGCTCACTTTACCAGAGACAATGGTAGTCGAGTGCTCTCAGGAAGAACTGGTGATGGCTGGGCATGAATGGTATTGGCTACTACAGTATTCTGCTGGGGGAACTGCAATATGACCCACTCTTTACTGCTATCCAAAGACAGTAATCTTTACAACTCTGCTCTACACTACAAGCAAAACCAGACAGTCTGGTTTTCTTTTGAAAAGAACTGCTTTGATAAAATCAAAAACAAAAACCTCGGGGCTGGAGAGATGGCTCAGAGGTTAAGAACACTGACTGCTCTTCCAAAGGTCCTGAGTTCAATTCCCAGCAACCACATGGTGGCTCACAGCCATCTATAATGAGATCTGGTGCCCTCTTCTGGCATGCAAGCATACATGGAAGGAATGTTGTATACATAATAAATAAATAAATCTAAACAAACAAACAAACAAACAAACAAACAAACAAAAAACCTCAGAAGAACTGACCCCAGTTACACCAGAATTCAAAAGGAAAGGTGTTATCTGGGTTGAAGTTATAGTTTATAGTATGTGCCTTCTGTTACAGAAAGCAAAGTCCATTTAACAAACCTAACTGATCCCCTTTGGAAAAAGCAGGAGATCTTGATTTTCAAAGTGCTGCCTAGTTGCAAGAATATAGCATCCTTGTCAATACAGTAAGAGAAGTGCTACAACCATGCTCATGTCACATGTATGTATACACCTACACATGAAACACAGCCAGGCTAAGACTTTCGGCCAACCTACCTTGCCAATGACTCATTATATAGAATACAGTTCCTTAAGCAGGGATCCAATTCATCAGAAAATGAAGGGTGGGCAAATTATTAACGTTTTACCTAGTCAAAGTAGCTATACACACTAAGAAAATGTCTAGCAATAAAAAAAAAATCAGACAATGGGAACTAGGAAATCTGGAAAAGGATTTATGGCTGTATACTTTGCATTTTGTGAGCATATTCATTTAAAATCAAAGGGTAAGAGATATATAGTCACCAAATTATTCAGCCTCTTTAGGTACATGAATTTGGTTGTATCGGGTCCTTAAAATCAATGACATAATGACACACAATCTATTCTTAAAATCAATGACACAATGACACACAATCTATTCTTTCCTATCTACTAAAACCAGGACAACTTAAGAGCAATTACAGTTTAGGTAAAACTATATATAGAGATTTTTTTTTTTTAAACCAAGGGAATTTTATGCTTGTCTTCCACTTTAAGGAAGACAGAGGCTACTGGATGATGCACATCCCAGTACTCAGGATGCAGAGGTAAGGCAGAGGCAGGATGATCTCTGCAAGTTTGAGGCCAGCTGGAACTACATAGCAAGACTTTACCTAAAAATAGATACATGAATAAACAAACAACAAAAGATAAAAGAAGAAGAAAGACAGAGGCTAATAATGTCAAACTCCTAATACTTTAAATTTAATTGAAATTTACATTAAACAAACAGCGTATTTCTTTAGCTTTTCATTCAAAGCCTTTTCTCTGGGCTGGAAAGTGTACTGAGGTGGGAAAATGAAATGCTGGTGTTGTGTGGGATCTACTGCTCTGTCCCACTGAACTTCCCCTTGGGGGAGGGGGTAAAGTAGGCACAGAGTCAAAGGTGCAGACCCTAGGAGAAAAGCTCCATTTGTTTTAGGAAAGGGAAAGTCTTATGTGTCCCCCCACCCCCATACCCAGGGGAGGGGAGCAGTAGCACTGACAGGGTCTCTCGAAGCTGCTGGAGATGGGTTCAGGTCATCTTGTCTCATGTCACAGCAGCTGCTGCTGGGGCCCCTTGCAGACCTAGGTTGGCTCAACTTGAAGAAGTTATATACTGCATGTTCAGATAGTAGGTTTAGCCCAGTTTTGCAAGGGCCTGTTCGGCCCCAGACCATTTTGTGCCAGGGCAAATATCTCCCCACATTACAGATTATTATAGAAAAAGGAGAAAGACATGATTTTCAGTACTATCCGTCAAACTAAGGTATCTGTCAGTAACCATTATTTCTCAACTGCTTAAAGTATGGAAACAGATGCTTCAGCTCTCTAGTGTAATCACAACTGAAATTTTAATGTATATTCATCCTCAGAATTCTTTGGTAATTTAAATACTCCCTTACAAATAGGCTTATAGAGTGAACATTTGTATATGAAATCAGGAAATATGAAGGTAGGAAGGGGAGTCTTGTCCTTGGGTTCTAAACTCCAGCTTATGATAAACTTGCAGATGTCTAAACAGCGTACTTAAACAATGATCTCAGCACCCAGACAGTGCCCGGTACCAAGTAGGCATTACTAGCTGGTAAATTTATTTCTCACATGAAATAACTTTTAGGAGTTTTATCTATTTTTATTGCTATTGTTCTTTAGAAGACT
This sequence comes from Ondatra zibethicus, assembly GCA_004026605.1. Taxonomy (NCBI): domain Eukaryota; kingdom Metazoa; phylum Chordata; class Mammalia; order Rodentia; family Cricetidae; genus Ondatra; species Ondatra zibethicus. The sequence goes on along the minus strand of PVIU01014995.1, from coordinate 41,429 downwards.
ATCACAGTGGGGCTGGAGAGATGGCTCAGCGGTTAAGAGCATTGCCTGCTATTCCAAAGGTCCTGAGTTCAATTCCCAGCAACCACGTGGTGGCTCAAAACCATCTAATGAGGTCTGGTGCCCTCTTCTGACCTGCAGGCATATATTGTATACATAATAAATAAATAAATATTTTTTTAAAAAAGAAGACTATCACAGCTAAACTTAGGATGAGGATTTCTAAGCAGTATAAATAATTCAGCTGTTTCCAGTGGTCAGCACATCTGGGAGATGCACTAAGTTACTTTTGTAGAGGCAAACAGGTCAACTTTAGAAAGAAATGAACTGCTGAAATGCAGATTCATTATAGCTGAAGTATACTGTAACAAGAAAGATCTGCAGATTAGGTTAAGAGAAAACATTTGAGCCGATTCACCCAGATGACAATTATTAACCACAGATGGCCAGGAGAGAGACTATGGGAAAGCCAAGGGCACAATGCACAGCATCTACCAACTCAATACAATGTACTACCTTAAGTATTAAATATAGAATAATATAATATTAAGAGATAATTACTTTGAATTTAAATTTTAAAAGAACTTACTTACTTGTTTCCACCTAAAAAGTAACTACTTTGGTGTCCTTGTCCGTACTCTAATTGTAGATCCTGAGGGCACAAAGCAGAACATTGAGCACAGCAGTATAGCAGTCGCTACAAACTATAATACACACTATTTAGAAAAGAAAAGCCCCAAGCCCCAAATAAATCTGTATTGCTATATATTCTTAAAAAGAAGGCATGGTGGCACTTTCAACAATATAAGATAAAAGTCTGTATCCTGATTTTCATTATTCGAGTAGTTTTCTGGGATTTTTTTTCCAAATGACTGCTACAAATTTCATTTGTGGCTATTGTTATTGTAATTAGTATTTGTAAAACTCAGCTTGTAAGAAAAAAAAGCTCAAATAAAGTACTATCAAGATACAATGAAGCAAAAAAAAAAAAAAGAGAATAAGCAACATGAAACATCTTGGTTTGACTTTGTCCGTGGCATTTGAATGACCGTGTATATATACACATTCACATATGTCTACTGCTGCTTCATGCAGGTGATTAATGCTGCACACTCATAGAAGTGGGCACTACTGCAGAAGTGAGGTATGCATGTGATCTTGTATGAGTCTGGAAACTGCACTGAAGGAGGTTTAGAAGGTTTTATAGTTAAAACAGCAAAGTTTAAGATGAATAAATACAGAGAGCTTTTTTCGTACTTAAGCATTTGACTGAATGCTGCAGGTTGCAGAGAGCTAAGAACGAAAATCCACAAGAATGAGCAATGGCTCCACTACAACACCATCCAACAACCACAGCCAGAACCAAGCTGCCTTCCTGTGCTTTAAAGAAGTACTGTCTCCAACCACTGACACAAGGAATCTTCTTCAAAGTAACAACAGATGTGTGACCGGAGCTCTTAGAGCGGTCACCTTGGGATAATCTCCCAAGGCCAGAGATGGCGCTAAGGTCTCCACAGAGTTTCCCACACAGAGCTCAGCACCTCTCTTGGATGTTAATGTCTCCAAGTCTTGTACAGCAACCCAGGCCACGAACTCCTCAAACACAGGGAAAAAGGCCGGTCTGCCTTCCTTTCAGCCATGGTCTAACACAGCACCTCACACACAGACTGTACTCTGAGTAGTAAACACTTGTTCAAATACCACCTGGAAACAGGCAAACACTTCCCCAGGGTACACATACTCAGAATCACAAACATCTCAAGTCTAGAAGTCTAAGAATAGAGCACAATTCCCCACAGCACACTCTACTTTAAGATTAACTTCAAGGTCTGTCCAAAAAAATCAAAATACTGATTTAGATAATGTTCAAATTTTGTCCTCTTTTAATATTTGTGTTCAGTCGTGCATATAGTAACTGTTCTTACCAATGACAGCAAAGATAACACATCATAAATGAAAAAGAATACATATTTTCCTTAACTTACAATAAATCTTAAAATGACCAAATCACCATGTCACAAGCCTGCAACTATTATTTAATTTTCCAGTTCTAGTGGCCATGACTTTATACTTTATGCACTGGAATTCAGCTAATAAAGTACTTATCTTATGAATGCTTCTAAGTTCAAGCCTATTGTCATCAGGTACAGATGAACAAACCCTCTAACCAGAGCAGCAACAGCTTTAGTCAATAGAATCACATAGACTTTTGCTTAAATAGCAGCTTCACAAGCACACTTATGTGCAGAGTGGGACGATGTCTTCACAAGCACACATATGTGCAGAGTGCACAATGTCTTCACAAGTACACATATGTACAGAGAGGATTAAGTCTTCACAAGCATACATATGTGTATGGTGGACGTTGTCTTCATAAGCACACATATGTGTATGGTGGATGATGTCTTTATAAGCATACATATGAGTATAGTGGATGATGTCTTCATAAGCACACATGTGTATGGTGGATGATGTCTTCACAAGCACACATATGTGTACGGTGGATGATGTCTTCTGTTGATATGTAGGAGTGTGCACTTAGCTGAGAGATGACAATCAATAGCAGGTTGACAATAATGACCAGGAAATGAAACTCAATCAAGGTCAAGAGTATATTTAAGGTAAAGAGAATTATTTGAAATAACAAAAGAGATATTTTAATAGAAAATCAAGCATAGACTCATATACATTCAGGCAAGTTGTGGGTACACCTAAGTCTCCAGTCCATAAGGAAAGCTAAAGCTGAAAGGGGCTCCTCTTCATTTATTATTTCTCTCCTGAAATCAAGTTATACTATAATCACGATGGCTCAGTGAGTTAAGATTCCTAGCACCAAGCCTGTCTACCTGAGTTTAAACCCAAGAACCAATATGGTTGCAGGGGAGAAATAATGCTTAAAGATTGTCCTCTGACCTCTATCTACCCTCAACATGGTGCAACATGCATACATCATGCACTATACAGTAATAATACATTTTTAAGGAAAGGATTTGGAAGCCATTGGAAAAATACTACCAAAATTATGCTTGGAAAGAGCTCAAAAGAACCCAGATGATGGCATCATTTGGCTATCATTGATAATCTGAGTCAAAATGCACTTGAAGATGCAAGCATCAGGGAAAAAAGCAGCATTAAACAATTAATGAATGATCATGCTTAATTACACAGTAATGTCAAAGCAGTAACAACATGTTAATGTAAAAAACACTGAAAACATGCAATAACTTAGAAGAGATTCAGCCTGGGGACTCAAACAACAGTTCAGACAGTTACCCTAGCACATACTAAAGAGCTTTAAGAGAGAAAAAGTCCTAGCTTCAGGGGTTCCTTTCATTGAGGGGCAGGAAAGTCTATTTTAAGTCTAGGAAGGAAATTCTAAGAAAACAGAAAAGAGCTAAGAAAGGCCAAAGCCCTCAAAGTGCGATGTTGGAGAGGGAGGACATACATACCCCAGAAAGTCTTACTGTAGCTTTCTGTTATGTCACCTTGGGAGACTACAGTCTATACCAGATGAGAAAACAACAGAAAGTCAACAGAACCGAGACAGTAGGACATGGGGGATGTCCTACTAACCAAGAAAAAGAGGAGAGAATATTTTTCTTCATCAAAAGGAGAGACAGAGAAAATTATGGCAGGAGTAAGAATAGTTAGTAAAATCCTTTTTAATATGGAAGATGATGTGAAGAAATCAGCTGGGAAGGAACCCAAGATAATACAAAACAAGTTCATTTTAAAGTCAGAGAAGCAGGCTGAGTTGGAACACGGTCTGAAGACTGATCCCCACCAGATGATGAAGACTGAGGGGTCATATCTGAAGAACATGACTTTCATACTGCATCTTAGAAAGGTGGTGGGTTAGATTATTCTTCTTTATGCCTCCCTAACAGTTAGCATGGGATCTTAGCTGGGCACGGTGGTTACAATCTGAGCACTTGGGAGGTGGAGGCAGTTGCATCTTGAGTTCGATACTAGACTAACTCTATATAGAGAGGTCCTATCTCAAAACAAAATAAAAAGCAAACAGATAGCCTCAAAAACCAAAAATATGAGCTGGGTGGTGGTGGCACACGCCTTTAATCCCAGCACTCGGGGGCAGAGGCAGGTGGATCTCTGTGTGCAAGAAACCAGCAACAGGCTCCAAAGCTACAGAGAAATCCTGTTTTGAAAAATCAAAAAAAAAAAGATTTTATTAGTTTCCAATGGATTATCAAAAATTAGTGAGTAAAATTAAGCATATTAAAATAAACAGCATCAGCTGTGACAGATTTGAAATATAATCTTTTAATCTCAAGATATTATTCTGTAGATCAAACAGACCCATTTTTTATGACTGTGGACAAAATTCTTACTATTCAATTATTGCTTCTATGACTTTCAGTAATGCCAGCAATTTTCAAAACCCAGACTTAAAATGTGAGGACCCAAATCTGAAATTCCATTCTTCTGTTACAGAAAGCTTTGGTGCTTTAAAAATTACTCTTGGGTAGCAACAAAAATTGAGGGTATGATACTCGAAATTCATTTACAAAATCTTAAAGAACTTAGAAATAGCTGGTAACCTTGCCTGTTTATGCAGCAAGGTAAAAGCACCTCTTCTGGGGTCCCCAAGTCCCATGCTGTCATCGTGGTGTCAGCATTAAGAGGAGAGCCAGACATTCTGGGTTCATTGGGTATTTGGTGGCTAGCAACAAGTTTTCCATTTTTTGAGACTGGTGCGGGAGAATTGTCTGTATTCTGTCAATCATGTTTTAAATAAACGCTGATTGGCCATTAGCCAGGCAGGAAGTATAGGCGGGAAAACCAGACAGGAAGTAGAGGTGGCACAATGAGAACAGGAGAATTCTGGGAAGAAGGAAGCCCATTCTTCCCAGACCTGCCCAGACCACCGAAGAAGCAGGATGTGACCTGCCCCACTAAAAAGGTACTGAGCCATGTAGCTAACACAGATAAGAATAATGGGTTAATATAAGCTACAAGAGCTAATAAGAAGCCTCAGCTAATGGGCCAATCCGTTTATAACCTAATGCAGACTCTCTGTGTGATTTTCTCTGGGACTAAATGGCTGGGGGACTTGAGTTCGATACTAGACTCAACAGGACAGAAACCCTGACAAGCAGGCTCTTCATGTTACATGAGACAAAGTCTCATATAACCCAGGCTGGCTCTGAAAGCTTTGTGTCGCTAAGGAGGGCAGAGAACTCCTGATGGTCCTTCTGCCTCCACCTCCCACTGCTGTGAGTATAGGCATGTGCCAACATTGCTGCAATGAACACTTATGAGAGCTGAGGTGGATGGATTCCTCACATTCGCTTGGAGGACTATTACTAGGGGGAAAAAGAGAGAGAGAAAAAGCAAAATGAAGTAATGGCAGTGTGGGGAAACCAGAACCCTTGTCCACAGGTGCGGGTGCACACACACAGCAGCTTCTAAAACATTTAAAGACAGATTCGCCATTCATTCCAGCAATTCCACTTCTGTGTACATAACAGCAGGGCTCAAACCTGTATTTGTAGATCTGTGGTCCTAATTGCATTATTCACCAGTAGCCAAAAATAATGCAAAAATGCCCACCAACAGACGAAAAAATAAGCAAAATGTGCCATTTACATAAACAGACTACTTTTTTCAGTATGATGAAGAAAATTCTGACATATGATGAAATGTGAGGGAACCCTGAAGATGCTCGAACACTGTGCTGAGTGATGTGAGCCAGTTCAGATTACACTTATGCAGAGTCTCTAAAATAGTCACCTCCATAAAGACAAAACAGACTGGTGGTCACTGGGGCTAGTGAGAGGGAAAGGCATGGAAGTTCAGTTTGGGAAGATGAAATGTGCTGGAAATGAACGGTGTGCAGTGAGTCTGGGATGTACTTTAAAAAAGATCAAAATAGGAAATTTTATACTATGTGTGTTTTACCAGTTTTTTGGTTTTTTTTTTTTTTTAAAGAGAAACTATGGGATATGTATGTTGAGGGAAGGGAGAACAAAACAAGACAAGCAAGCAACCCGAGATGATGGGTAGAAGCTATCACAGCACAGGGGTTGAGGCCACTAGCCCCAATTTTTATGCTTAGCCAATGAACAAGGACAACATTCAGTTCCTTTGTACCTTGAAGGCTACAGTTGTAAAACTAGGAAAATAAGTTAATAAACAATCTTGTGTGCCAAGATGATTATGACATCAGTAGGTTATATAAGCATGAGGTCACTATTAGATATATACTCTCTGTTGTTGATGAAAGCACCATACTTAGTGTCTAGAATACCACACACATGTAAAACTGTCACCATAACAGTTTTCGTTACCACTAGGAATGAGTTTTTATGAACTGCAGCATCTCATTTGTCCTTCTTTCAGCGCTATCTACAGGTCAAAGGCCCCTAATGTCCTCCTCTGTCACAGATTCCCTCAAACTGCTCCTGACTCCAGGACAGGGATGGAGCGAATGCCTCAGTAGATCTAAGGAGAGGAGCAAGGGATATGACAACTTTGTCAGGTTTGGGGGCTGGCTACATATGGTCACGAATGTTTCTAGTCCTAATGTCTGATATTTCTGCTCTTGCTGTCACCTATTCTGCACGGAGGACATTAGTAAATAGTGGGGTTGACTTCAGCTTCTGAGTCTGTGACCTATTTACTCTGCAACATTCACCAATTGTCATTCTAACCTGAATATCTAATCCTGAAGAAAATGACAATCCAGAAATGACTCTTTTCTTTAGATTTTCTATCTCACCCAGCCCTTCAGTGGTTAACACTGAAAACCCACTCTTTTTACTTTAAGAAACCATTTGAAACAGGCTCTTGCGTTGGAGTCATACATCTGCTCAATCACGTGGCTTTCCGTAGCCTCCTCCCTACCTCTAATGCTGCTTCTGTGCAATAACCAGTTTCTATATATTTTTTCTTCATCACAGCGTCTCACTATGAGTTTGAGGCTGCCCTAGGACTCAGGCTGTATGTAGCTCAGGCTGGCCTTGAACTCAGTTCTCTTCCTGCCTCAGCCTCCAGCACTCAGGAGGCAGAGACAAGTGGATCTCTGTGAGTTTGAGGTCAGCCTCCGTCTACAGAGCAAATTCCAGGACAGTCAAGGCCTGTCTTGAGACAAGAAATCCTGTCTCAAAAAAATCAAAAAACAAAAAAATACTGACTTATCTAGTAAGACAGCAACTTCTCTCTCTAAAAGAATGATGTCTAAAATCTTTTGTTTTATAAATATTGTAAGACATAGATTTCAGCACTTAATATAAATATTCAGACTAACCAGGACTCAAAGAGGTATCTAATCAAGTTAGTGAAGATGATAAAGAAAATCCCATTTGAGGGGGAGAAAAACAGAATCTTGGAATAGATGTTGGAGTAACTTGGGGTTCTGAATAGAAGGAACTACTTAGCAATGTTTTAGAAAGCACGAGTTATCTAGTATTTACTAGGTGAAGTTTTCCTATGCAATTGGAAGATAGTCTTAATAAATACAACTTCAGGGATGCTGTACAATCCAGATCTTTTTCATGCAAAAAGTAGACATAGCATAATGCTAACAAGTTCAGAATTTCATCTGACTCCACAGTTGACACAGGAATAAATTACTTGTTCAAGTTACATACAATGCATGCAATATATAATATATACAGTATATTAATATATATTATATAACATATAATGCCATTTATACATAGTATCAAGTTATATATATGAATGTATATATATAAATGGTTTATCATTCATTGAAACAAGATATAAAATTGGACATTTTTACAAGGAAATGTCATTTCTAAAAAAACCCTTCACATGTGTGTAAGAAATTTAGATACTAAATTTTTTATAAAAGAAAAAAATGTTTACTACTGCAGTTCTACACTTGAGTAGATCTGACTTGTCATGGGAAAAAGTGACTACATTCTTTTTATATATGGAGGCTTGCTAAATGACAAGCTTTAGTTTATAAAACAATAAAACTGGACCAAATGTCTGAGCTTAGGAGAGTTAAGACTAAAACAATGCTGACAAAGAAAATCAGAAGATGAGAAATACCAGATTAGATCTTGCAGTGTAGTATATTTCTTCTGAACTGTCGAAAAAACCATCACTGTCGGGCTGTTTAGCAGAGACCAAGAAACCCAGGTTATTGACACTTAGATGGACAAGCACAAACTCACAAGGGACACTTTCACAAGGGAGATGGGTCCTGCTAACATAATTTTATTAAGGTAAATCCAAAATCAAATGATGGCAAGTGGCTTCCACACAAACAGCATACAAAACTGCTTAATAACACAGTCATTCAGTTAGTGCAAACCCGCTCAGGCTGCCTTAACGAAACACATTTAGCATTCATAAACATTATGACTGCCTTAATTCTTAACTGTCCCTACCCTTCTACGTGAATGGCAGGCTTTAATGTTAAAATATGATCATTTTAGGATTTTAGCAAGCTCCTACAATAAAATCATAAGACAAAGGCTAATGTCTTCCTTTGTGCAGTCAAGGGGTGAGATACACATTCAATTTCAGAAGAAAGCTCTTACTGCAGTAGTCTTTGGTATTTAGTAACTACTATTTTCTTCTAACATATTAAATGGGAAAGGAAAATCCCACCATACTAATGATCTGCAGTCTTGGCAAAGCAATTTTATTAGGATTATTTTTTAAGGTCAACTTTCATTCTTCTAAAGTATTAACTACTCAAATATTTGCAGAGCACTCTGCCTCCAAGATTGCACCCGAGTGTTGCACCTCCATGGAAGCCTCATGAGCCTTTACATGCTGACAAGCTGCGTTTGCTACAGACAAACGATCTATTCTCCATGCCTGCTCTGAGCGTTAGCACTCTAAATATGCCAGGCCAGCTAAGCTGTGATGTTTAGAGACCATGGTACTTTTCCTAACAAATTAAAAAAAAAAAGCCCCTCAAAACCAAACACAATTTAAAAAAAATAAGTAAAAGTCCAGCATTTAAAACACTTAATCAGAGAATGGTAAAACTTATCTCTTCAAATAATTTTGAAAATACTCAATTTCAGCAACACAGATTTATTTATTCAGTATTTCGAATTATCATTTTTTTCTCCAAAAACTTTTGAAAATATTAGTTACTAGCTAGTCAGTACCAATGTATCACAAAGGGAAATTTAAGATTTATGTTCAGAGGTTAACATTCCAAGACCAGGGTACTTACAAGTTCGTGATGTGGCTCTGTTTCCTTCCGTAAGGGAGGATCAAATTTTACCTGGCCAACTGCGAAGAAAAAGAAGTTATGTCAGGATATGGGATGTTTCCTTCCCTGTCTTTGTTTGTTTTGTTTTGAGACAGGGTCTTATTATTTTTGCCCATGCTAGCCTCGAACACAGGAACTTCCTGTAAATATTAAGTGATGTGACATTTTAATTAATTAATTAATACATGCAGTACTGGTGGTTGAACCAGGACCTTGTTCATAATAGGCAATTGCTCTATACTGAGTTTTATCCTTGGCCTACTAGGCATTTTCTACAGTAAAAAAAGTAACAAGCAAAATGACATGCTGAAATCAGGATCCAACTTACTCATGTGTGATGGTCTAGCATAAGAGATCTTTTACTTGGTATTTGGGTGTTGGGAGAGTAGACATCAGTTGGTGTGGGAGTGACTTCTGTGTCGTCCTCTCCTATTCTAGATCAGAGTTTGTGGGGATGACAAAGCAAACATGCAGAACCTGAAGGGCGACCTTCAAGGTAAGTTTCTGTCTTTCCAATGCATCAGCTAGTTTGGAGGATAGAAGCAACCATCTAGCCTAGTCAGGCCTTCTATGATCACAGTTAGGGGTAACATCCCGACAGGTATGTCAGCAGAGGCTCTGAGCCACAAATACTCTACCAGGCTCTGGTGGTTTAAAGAAGACTGGCCCCAGTGCTGAGCCACCAGGGAATGAAACTGTTTGAAAGCATTACAAGGATTACAAGGTGGTCTTCTTGGAGGAAGTGTATCATTGGGGGTGGGCTTTGAGGTTTCAAAAGGCCATGCCAGACCCAAGCTCTTGCTCTCTGCCTGCAGATCAGGAAGTGCCGTGCATGCTGTCATGTTCCCTGCCATGACAGACTGTAAGCTAGCCTCCAATTAAATGCTTCCTTTTCTATGAGTTAACATGGTCATGGCGTCTCTTCACAGCAATGAACAGTGACTAAAACAGAAGTTGGTAACAGGGACTGGGGTATTTTGTGAATGAATGGCCCCTACAGGCTCATATATTTGAATACTTAAGTCACCAGGGAGTGGAACTATTTGAAAAGATTAGAAGGGTTAGAAGGTGTGACCTTGGACTGAAAAAGCAGTTGAATGCTTTAAGTGGGGTTCATAGGGCCAGCCTAGTAGGGCATGGCCAGTGGTGCTGAGGGAGATGTGGACTGTGGGGCCAGCACAAGAAAGTTTCAGAAGGGAAGAATATTAGTAACTGCCCCAGAGACATTCTTGTGCTATTTTGGCAAAGAATATGGCTGCCTTTTGCCCTTATCCTAAAAATCTGCCTGAGGCTAAACTGAAGAGTTCTGGATTAATGGCATTGGCAGAGGTGATTGTAAGATAACCTACTATTGACTGCCATGTACTTATTAGTAATAACTCTTACACAGATCTATAAGGAAAGGGAGTAAGCTAGACAAAGGAAAATAAAAAATGCAGTTAGAAGAGAAAAGGAACACTAGGAAGTATGATGGAGCAAGCACTATGTTCAAGGAAATAAACAGACTAAAGAAAAGTCTTATGCTAAATGGACTAAAGGGAGTGGTGACCTCAGCTAAGCTTCCAACTTGTGAAAGGAATTCAAGAAAAGCTTGAAAAGTGAAGGAAACCACAACAAAGTTCTGAGGCAGACATAACTGATGGAGGGGAGGGGTTGTAGTGATTTGAAAGAAAATGGCCCCCAAGGGAGTGGCAGTATTAAGAGGAGTGGCCTTGTTGGAGTAGGTGTGGTGTTGCTGGTGTAGGAGTGGCCTTGTTGGAATAGGTGTGGTCTTGCTGGAGTAGGAATGGCCTTGTTGGAGTAGGTGTGGTCTTGCTGGAGTAGGAATGGCCTTGTTGGAGTAGGTGTGGTCTTGCTGGAAGAAGTAAGACTGGGCATGGAACCAGTCCAAGAGAACAAAGTGTGTTGCAGTTAACAGAACTGAAATGAGTTGGAGGTCTGAAGAACACTCTAACATCAGACATGGAAATGCTGAGTTTGGAGTTTGCCTAGCTGGGTTTTGGTCTTGCTCTGATCCACTATTTCCTCATTATGCTCCCTTTCCCCCCAACTTTGAAATGGTAATATACATTCTGTGCCATTTTATGTTGGAAGTAAATCTGTGTTTTGATTTTTATTTTATAGGGGGTTACAGTTAAGAAATTCCCATGAGTCTCAGAAGAAATTTTGGCCTTTTAAACAGTGTTGAGACTGTGATAGCCTTCTGGGACTTCTGAAGTTGGACTGAATGTATTTTTGTATTCTTACATGGTTACAAGCCTATGGGGGTCAGCCAGTGTAATACAGTGGTTTGAATAAGAATGGGCTCTTCAGACTCATATATTTGAATACTTAAGTCACCAGGGAGTAGAATTACTTGAAAAGATTACAGGTTAGGAGGTGTGGCCTTGTTGGGCTAGGTAGAGCCTCACTAGAAGAAGTATGTCACTGGGAGTGGGGGTGGGGAGCTTTTAGGTTTCAAAAGTCCATGCCAGACCCAGGCTCTCTCATTGGCCTGTCTATCAGGATGTAGATCTCAGTTATTGCTTCAGTGCCATGTGTGCCACTATCCTTCCCACCATGAACATAATAGACTGACCCTCTGAAACTGTAATGTGGTAGTCTGAATAAGAATGGCCCCCATAATCTCATACATTTGAACATTTATCAGGGAGGGGGTCTATTTGAGAAGGACTAGGAGGTGTGGCCTTGTTGGGGGAAGTGTGTCACTAGGGGTGGGCTCTGAGGTTTCAAAAAGCCCATGCCAGGCCCATTTCTCACTCTTCCTGCAGCCTGAGGATCAGAACGTAGCTCTTAGCCACTGTTCCAGTGCCATGCATGCCCCCAATTAAATGCTTTCTTTTCTAAGAGCTGGCGTGGTCATGGTGTTTCTTCACACTGTTCCAGACTTCTGACCCTCAAGATCTTTGTGAGACAGTGCATGTTTTCAGCCAACTGAACTGTACTCAGTCCCCTACTCTCCGGTGTTCTAATGCACTCCATGTTTCACGACCTTCCCCTTTGACCTCTCTGCTTTATAATCCATGTAAAGGATTGAAGGCCCCTGAGATGAAATCAGTCACAAGTATAAAGATTTGTGACGTAGCTAAGGCAGGAGAATCAATTCCACCATAGGCTACATAGAGGGCTCAAGGCCAGCCTGGGCTAACAGAAAAACCAAAAGGAGAAAAGATACAACAGCTAATTATTAAAATGTTAGCCAAGGGGCTGGAGAGATGGCTCAGAGGTTAAGAGCACTGGCTGCTCTTCAAGAAGACCAGAGTTCAATTCTAGCACTGAAATAGCCATTCACAGCTGTCTGTTGTAATTCCAGTTTTAGGGAATCTGACACCTTCACACTAATGCACATAAAATTAAATACATTATTTTAAAAAAGATGCTAGTCAAAACAAATATTGTCAACCAAAGTTAAGAGAAAGAACTAGTTTCATAGCATAATTACTTTCATTTTTTTTAAATTTTAACTTTACATGTAAAGTGTAAATAACACGGCTAGAGACTGGGTTTGGTTTCTAGGGCCCAAATGATGACTCAGAATCATCTGTTAACTCCAATTCCAGGGAGATCTGATTGCCCTCTTCTGGCCTGCATGGGCACTGCATGTATATGACTAACATATATTCAGGTAAACACTCATACATAGAAAATAAAAATAAATCCTTTTAAAAATTGTGAATATTTAGTATTAATTAATAAAAACCAACAGATTTGAATATCTGACAATAGAAGGCACAAGATGTCAAGTGCTGAGAAACAATTCTATACAGCCTAGCTATGTGCCAGGGTGTGTGTATGTGTGCACTGGCAGAAACAGTCCTATACAGCCTAGCTATGTGAGAGTATGTGTGAGTATGTTTGCACTGGCAGTGGTTAATGGCTCAGAAGTCAAAGGTCTGGAGTAGACTGCTTAAGAAGGGGCCCTTTGTCGCAGTTTGCACACAATCTCACACAACATATTACAGAATAACTTTCAGCAAGTTATTAAGATAGCATTCAGCATCTCTCTCTGTTCCTGTACTCTGTGGATGGGGACAAAAGTCTCCAAAGGGACCCATTCTTCACAGCTAACACTGACATCACTATTCTGACGCTGTGTTCCCCGAGTCCCCAACACTATGACATGCCTCTGCCAGTCTCTTCCAGCTATTGTTTAAATGACTGCTGACCATCCCAGTGTGCAATACTGCCTGTGCTCTTAGTAATGCCAGACCTCTGCCTATAAGGCTGCATCTGTTTTTCCTACCACTTCATTGCATGTACACAAGGCAATAGTTGAAGACAAAGGGGTTTCCTAAAAATGAAAGGGACACAAACAGCCTTTCTGTAAAGAAGAAAATTTTACACCTGTTGGTTGAACACCATTCAGTTGAGAACTAACTGGTCATGCTAAGAAATACCAGGTAGTTGGAAACAAAACATTATAAAGAAGAAATATACTTAATCACTGCTTCAAAGCCTACTTTTATAGGTAACATCACAGAGCACTCTTCTATATGGCAAATTTTACATGTAATCATGAAACACCTTGTACTAGGTGCTTTTATTTTTTTATTTTTTTTCCCAACTTGACATAAGCTAGAGTCATCTGAGAGGAGGGAATCTTAATTTAAAAAATGCCCCCACCAAACTGGCCTGTGAAGATTTTCTTGACTGATGATAGATGGGAGGTGGAGAGCGTCGTGCTTACTGAGGTGGTGCCACTGTGGGCTGGATGTCCTGGGTACTTTAAATAAGACAGCTGAGCAAGCCACAGGAGCAAGTCAGTAAGCAGTGTTCCTCCACAGCCTCCACATCAGCTCCTGCCCTACCTGGAGCTCCTGTCAAGTGCCTTCCCTAGATGATGGCTCATGAGCTATAACATGAAATAAACCCTTTCCTCCCCAAGCTGCTCTTTGTCATGATGTTTATCCCAGCAGGAGAAACCCCAAGATACTCCCTAAATATTCATTAAAACAAAGAGTAAGACTCAAAAGTCTCAGATACCAAATCCATAAATAACCAAAAGTAGAGCTTTAATCTTGCTGTTCCCTCAACATATGAAGAATATGACAATTATTAAAGGAAAAAAAGTAGGCAAGAGTCTGTTTGGCTGTTGATGCAAATTAGCAAATTAGCAATGAGGGATCAAGAGATCAGTGGGTGGACTCCTGGGCCAATCTGAGACCAGCCTTCAAGGCTCTGGATGGGAGAAGCCTGAGAAGCCACCTTTAAGTCCCAGGAAACACACAGCTGGTGTGCAGACATCTCTCTAGTACACACACAGTGTGGCCTTTGGCACAGGCACATGCTGGGAGCTTGTCAGAAGATCCACTCTATCCCCATCTACTGAATCAGGGCTGTATCCAACAAGCTCTCTAGTACCTCACAAGCACTTGGGAGCTAAGATGTTTACCTTCTCTAGTTCCCATGTTTTACTTTTCCTTCCAAAATGTAACATATATATCCCCTGTCTTGTCACCAAAAGTTCCAAAGGTAATAAAGAAAATAAAATTCATATACCTCTCATTAAACTTTACATATAACAACAGTGTTACGCCTTTAATCTTAGCACTTGGGAGGCAGAGGCAGGTGGATCTCTATGAGTTAGAGGCCAGCTTGGTCTGCAAGAGCTAGTTCCAGGACAGGCTCCAAAGCTACAGAGAAACCCTGTCAAGAAAAAACAAAACAAAACAAAACAAAAAAAACCCCAACCAACCAAACCAAACCAAACCAAACAACAACAACAACAACAACAACAAAAAACAAATAAAAAAGGTAACTTAAAGAAAAAACATTCTAAGCCGGGCGGAGGTGGCGCACGCCTTTAATCTCAGCACTCGGGAGGCAGAGGCAGGTGGCTCTCTGTGAGTTCGAGACCAGCCTGGTCTACAGAGCTAGTTCCAGGACAGGCTCCAAAGCCACAGAGAAACACTGTCTCAAAAAAAAAAAAAAAAAAAACCAAAAAAAAAAGAAAAAACATTCTAAGTAAGCTACAGCTTAAAAATCTCATTTTGGGGGCTAAAGAGATTCCAGAGGTCCTGAGTTCAATTCCCAGCAACCACATGGTGGCTCACAACCGTCTGCAATGCAATCTGGTGCCCTCTTCTGGCCTGCAGGCATACATGAGGGCAGAACACTGTATACATAACAAATAAATAAACCTTAAAAAATTTCATTTCTGGTCATTGAATTAGGATGGTAGAGGGTCTGTACTCACAGTTTATCTCTGAGCGTGTTTTTTCTTCTCTCACATTTCTACTCGTTGAAGGAATTCTATGTGGTACAGCAACAAGAGGCTTAAAAAAAAACAAAATTATTGATGTATAACACCTGATAATGAAGTCAGTTTTATCTACAAAATTATGCAAAGATATGTTTCATTTCACAAAAATATAAATTAAAGCAAATTTTCATATTTTAAAGGGGTAATCACAGTATCAATTCAAACTATGAAGGTAAAAATAAAAATATTTTAAGTTGTCCACTCAAAGCAAACTTTTTATTGTGGTAGAATGTGCTTCTATAACTAGGTAAAATACACAAAGAATTAAATCATGTTATCTGTTTATTTGTATACATAACACTAGTGGTGCACAGATCCTTTGCAAAAGAACTAATTGGTTATACTCAGGAAGAGAAACCAGAACAGTAGTTCTCAACCTGTGGGTCATGACTGCTTGTGGGGTGTCAAAAGACCCTTTCACAGGATTTGCATATCAATTATTCTACATATCAGATCTTTACAATATGATTCAAAGCAGTAGCAAAATTACAATTATGAAGTAGCGGAAAATATAATTTTATGGTTGGGGTCAGCACAATATGAGGAAGTGTATTAAAGGGTCACAGCATTAGGAAGGCTGAAAGTCACTGAGCCAGAGGCACTGGGGCACACCTACAGACCCAGCTATTTCAGGGTGGGGGTTGAGGCAGAAGAATTTACCCCAGGTGAAGAATGTCAGTCTGGGTAATATAATGAGACTGTTCCCATATAAAAGAATGAAGACTAAAAACATTATGAAGAAAAGGAAAGATAGCATTATGAAGATTGTAGACAGCATTTCATAATGATGGAGTCCAGACATCTTTTACTAATTTTTATTATATTTTAGTTTTTTATTTGTGAACATTCATGCATGTGTGTGGAGGTCAGGGGACAACCTGGGAGAGTTGGTTCTCTCCTTCCACCACGTAGGTCCCAGGGATGGAACTCAGCTGTCAGGTTGGGTAGCAAACACCTTTACCCACTGAGCCATCTGGCCCTTAGGTGTCTTTTAAAGCTTATTCTTTGGCTTACAGATTTCTGAAATAACATTAACTATATATTCACTTGCAGAGGGTAGGAGGTAACAGCATGTTTCATTTTTTGCCACAATATGAACTGGACTGACCGAAGCCAGACTGCTCAAAACTGTGTCAGTGTGCTTCTGTCAGCTTCAGCGCTTGTTTCCAGAAGCCCCATGTCTTCATTGAAGGTATGCACTATATTCCAGAGTCTCTTTGGCTTTTACATACACCATTATAATTTCTGCTAGCAAAAGATAAGGCCATAAGCAATCATTTAATTTGTAAAGGAGTTGTTCATATAAGTTGGCTTTTAGAACGATTACTTTGCCTATTGTCAATGTGAGAGCTATCAAGGACTAAAAGTATCAAAAGAATGAATGGAAACTTATGATTTAGGGAAACTCTTTGTAAATGCAAGCTCCAGCATGTAGAGAATCAGGTTCCCAGAAGTTACTTGGTTAGCCAAAGAGAGACGATCTAGAGTCCATATTGTTTCCAGCACGGACAGCAGAGGCAAACCAAAGCCTCGTAGAATTTTCCATTCATAGGTACTGACTGAGATGGTTGGACAAGAAAGCCTCCCTTGAAAAAATGCACACAGAGAAAGATCACTAGGGGAAAGGGCAGTCATGACACCTTCCCTGAAGTTAAAGAGGGGGGTGACACTGGGCACAACTTACTCTAATTAACATGGCCAAAAAGGAAGAGATCAAACAGGTAGAAGAGTTTGGAATCTGGGAAGGGGGCCTCTGAAGGGACAAAGACCACAAAGACACATTCTCAAAAAACAAACAGAATTTAAGCTTGACCTTTCAAACATGAATTGTTCTCAATAAATGTAATGTACACTAGTCATAAAATCTCCTGTGATAAGTTCTAAGCGTAGGAGAAAACAGTAATTCACAGAAGCGATGATGAGGTAAGAATCATCCTAATGGCATTTAAAGAAGCCACTCACAATGATGAATAACTTTCAACTTTCTTATTCAACAATGCTTTGACTGCCTTAAGACTGAAGTAATTTCTAAGACAATGAAGTATTGTGAATAAAATAAACCATTTTTGGTTTGTTGAAAAACAATCACATTCATTCATTCATTCATTCATATGTGCATGCACGTCTGTGGACACACATGCCATGGCATGCATGTGGAGGTCAGAGGACAACTTGAGTGAGTCAGTTTTCTCCTTGTAACACGCATGTTCCAGGAACTGAACTCAGGTCCTCAGGGTTAACAACATAAACTCTTTCCTTAACCACTGTGCCATCTCACCAACCACCCGCCTTTTGATTCACAGGACCCCATATAGCCCAGGCTGGCCTGCTTTTACTCATTTTGCCTCCACCTCAGTTCTGGCATTACAGATGTACACCATTATGCCACACTATTTCTTTTTAATTTAAGATTTTATGTTGCTCAGAATAGTTTCAAACTTTCTATGTAGCTGAGGCTAGCCTCTTAATCTTCCCTCTACCTCCCAAGGGCTGAGATTATAGGTCTGCACAACCATGCTTAGCTCTGACTTTTTTTTTAAAAAATTACTTCTTGAAAAATATATAAAATCTTATCCTTTATAAGCTGTTTCATGTTGGTTCAAGTTATTACTAATAGGTTCTATGACTATTATTAGATAACACAAATGCAAATATAGCCCTTTAGATAATGAACTAAATAACAATGTTAAGTTTATACTAAATGAAGGAAAGATGTAGACAATATGATAGCACTTGCTAGTTAACATAAGCCAGTTTATTTATTTATATATACATATAGGATTTCATTATGTAGGAAACACTGGCTTTGAACTTGTGATCCTGTTAATGGTGATGACCAAAGTGTCTGTCACCATGCTTAGCAAGCTAGTGTTTTATGACCAGAGGGAAATTTTGTACATAAAGAGACGTATGACATTATTGGGGATATTTCTGGTTTTAAAACTGGGGATCAAAGGATGCTGCTGGCAACTCAAGGAGAGACCAGGGATATTGTTAAATTTCCTAGCCTCACTGTAGCTGCTCACAGCTTAATGCTTGTCTGACACGACCTGCGATAACGGGAGTGGTGGCGGCCTCCATTTCTCTTCTCTCTCTTCCAACTAAGGCTCATGGTCAATTCCCACTGCAGTCTGTTTCTACAGAAAGGTCTCACTGGAGTATCACCAAGCCCCTTCCGGGATTATTTGCTCACTAGCAAAGTCTGGAACTGACAGGCCACAGGGCTCAAATTCAAATCCACTTCTGTTTGGAGTTTTAGGGAAAATGGATGCCAACCATCTTAGATCAAATCTAAGACAAGTGAATTCTGATGCTTTGACGTCGTAAGTTCACTTTCAGGTCCCCGTCTTTAAAAACATAACCAGGCATATACATCTTACCACAAAAGAAACTTGTAGCCAACCCAACAATAATCTCCCTTAAATTTTCTAGGAATTTTACAAAATATGAAAAATACAATCTTTCTTTAAGAGAGGTAACTGGTATGTAGGCTAGTTTTGATCAACTTGACACAAGCTGGGGTCAATGCCTCAATCAGACTGGCCAGCAGTCAAGACTACAGGGCATTCATTTTTAATTTGTGATTAATATGGAAGGCCCAGCCCATTGTGAGCAGTGCCACCCCTTGCAGGTGACCCTGGTTGGCACAAGAAAGCCATGAAGAACAAGACAGTGCTCCTCCATGGCATCTGCTTCGGCTCCCGCCTTGGCTTCCCTGAAGATGGACCATGACCGTGAGTGTAAGCCAAATAACCCTTTACTCCCCAGTTGGTTTTCATCAGTGTTTTATCACAGCAATGGAAGGCAAACTAGGACATGGGCAATAATATTAAATATCCAAATAAAATACATTAATATCTTAAACTTCCTTTAAGTTTATTCTAAATATACTTCTGTACTATAAGCTGTTATTTAACATAAAGAAATCCATTATTCAAATACTTGGTCATAGGAATCTAGCAAAATAGAATAAACTTTTACAGTTATGTGTTTCTTTACACATTTACAGTTTCAGTAAAGTGTTCCTTTACTTCTAAAATTATAATAATTTTTACTATTATGTGTATATGATGCGTGCTTGGGTGCACATGCATGTGTGTGTGATGTGTGTTTGGGTACGTGGGTGTGTGCATGATGTGTGTCTGTGAGATGCGTGTTTGGGTACACGTGTACCATGGGTGCATGGAGAGGACAGATGAAAACTTTGGGAGTCAGATCTCTCTCTGGGATGGAACCCAGGCTGTCAGGCTTGAGTGGCAAGTGATTTTAAGCCACAGAACCCAGGCTAGCTCACACTTACATCTTATCATACAGAAGCTTGCCTTGATTGCAGTCATTGCTCACAGATACTATTTAAGGATGTAGAGTATTTACACATTGAATTCAAGCATTAGATTAAGGAGCTGATTCTCATTTTTTAAATGTCTGGATGGAGCTGGAGATGGCTCAGTGGTCCCACTCCCAGCACCTGTGTCAGGTGGCTAACGACCACCTGTAACTCCAGCTCTACGGAAAGCGGCACTCTGGCCTCTGTATGCACCTACGCTCACATGCACCCACCTACACAGACACACAAACAATTAAAATAATATTAATAAAATGTAAAACAGTCTTGATGTTTTTAATCTTCAGTCCTTTCCTGAACTTCCTTCAGGCCACACTGCACCCAACAGCAAAGCCTGTGAGTTCTCTCATAGGAAGTGATTCTTTTTCTTACTACTGAAACAGAGCTTTTGAAGATTAGGGGATGTATTTCATCCACAGTAGTTTCCCAATAATGTTCACTGGGCTGAACATAATTTAAAACTGAATCCATAATCCAATAGCTATTCAAAGGCTGCAACCAGCTTTTGAAAAGAAACCACAGAGAAATGTGCAGAGGGGAAAACTGTAATTAAAAGAAAATCTGCTGCAGCCTTTTCCACTAAGTGAACAAGAGAGAAACTCAAGGAAGTAATGCTAAAAGCATTAAAGACAAGTTTTCTTCAGTAAACAAGTTTTCTTCCTTATATTTTCCTTGAAGTCATCCCTCTTCTCTTTCCTTTTATTACAATTATGCTAAGTGACTGCCCCTAAGAAAGGGCATAATGGGGACAGCTCATCTACTTAATATTATTCATGGGGGTTCTTGCAACCTTAGGAGCCATGAGGCCATGTCTGAAGCCCTCAGCAGCTTCAGCGTTCAGCTGAAGTTGATGTAGCATCCATTTCAGGTGATAACAATGCCTAGCAAGTTTCTCCTACAGGAAAGACTCACACACCCCCATTGCTGCTGCATGGAGTCTTTAGAAAATCCTTCCGTAATGGTCTGTCCTGTCCCTTTAAGAGACAAGCCCCGCCTACTAACCCCCCCCAGCCTGCCAAGACAAATGGATCTTGAGTTGATTCCAGTCTGAGTCCCTTCCCTTCCGTCTCTCTCCCAAAGAGGCAGCTGCTGCCATGGCTCCCCTTCTCTGTTTCTCTCTCTCTCTCTCTCTCTCTCTCTCTCTCTCTCTCTCTCTCTCTCTCTCTCTCTCTCTTTCTCTCTCTCTCCCCCCCTCTCTTTCTGCTCTTCTCCCTTCTCCCCTTCCCCTCTTTCCCTTTTCTCTCTATAACACACTAAATAAATACCCAACCTCACTTTACATGGCGTGCCTATCCTTCTGGGTTTCTCACTCACCACGCAGCTCCCTGCCTGGGACTTGCTGCTCTTGGTCTCTCACCCACCACACGGCTCCTGCCTAGGACCTGCTGGCTTTCATGGCCTGCGGGCCACTCGGGGGCTCCCTGCCTGGGACCCGGCTGCCTTCGTGGCCCCATGGCCCGCTGACCACTGCAGCCACTTGGGGAACAGCGCCGTTTTACTTAAACCATAACACCTCCTTCCCCACAGTGTCTACATTTAATGTCTATGTGTCTTCTTTCGACACAGTTCAAAAAGGACATGTTGAGTCACAAGCAGGCTGAGTTTAGACAACAATACAGTACTTACTACACTGCAATAAGTAATTGTTCTTGTCCTGCAGTGACACCAGCTTCTTACACGGTGGCTCATGTCCCAGTGACTAGAGTACTTTAGTTGTCACTGCATCAAATACGAACGTCAACCCTGGCTCACCAATTGCTATGCGAACAACAGGCTCACATTTCAACAGTGACTAAAGACTCAGAAGGGAGGGAGTATGGCGGAAAGCATCTTTGCTCTGTGTCTTGAGGTCACAGGACAAGGTGTGTTGTACTTGGTAGCTACTGGTCAGCAGGCTACGGGGTGATGAGTGATCTACATTATTTTTCAACATGAAAATGAAATATACAAATCTTAGCCTTACTTCCTATTATATATTAATACTACATAATATCATTCACTTCCATATATATGTAATTGATAAGAGTTTTTAATGTTTTGACAAAAAATTAAAATCTCATAGAAAAATATAATTATTCCCATTGATTATTAAGACTGCTTTGCAGAGTTTCTGCTTACATGGTCTAGGGACTCAAACACCCCAGGCAGACCTTGAACTTATAATCTTCCTGCTTTAGCCTCCAGAATGCTGAGATTACAAGTGTGCACTACCACATCTGGCCTAGAGGTCACTTACAGTCCCTTGTACTGTGCAGATATAGGACCTCTTTTGTACTAATCAAATTTATAAAGCCAAGTTTCCTAAAATTACACAAAACAGCAAAAACTAATTACCTCCCTAGTATTGGATCAAATATACTTTACACTTAACTTTCATAATTCCAAACTTCTTTTCAGAACTTATCTAAAAGAGATGTCTATTTATCAGGGCATAAATATGGAGAGAAGACAAGCTGACCATCTACCTGAATTATGGAGAGGATTCTTGCTCCTTCAGCATCACTTTGGAACTCTGCATCATCCTGAGTGCCTTGCAGTTCAACTGAAGGCAGTAACAGAATTTGGCTGTGCACTTGGCTATTATTATTCTAGGACAGGTGGATATGCTAACAGAAATGGGGCTTCCACCACGTTAGGGCTATTGTATATCTAACACTGGCTTGTTTTTATTTCCATGGTGGAAAATCATGGTTTCAGTTCTTAACTACCAATTCCCAATACCGTACAAAGCTTGGTACCAGGGTTCTTTCAGGAAAACTGGAGGTTATGCTTTAACATTATGTAGGTGCATCTCCCCTGCTAACTGAGCAACCTAACGTGACCACAGTGAAGTAACTGCGGTGATTTCAACAACTGTCACCAAAGAGCCAGTGAGGACATCTAGGACCAGGCAGTGGTGGTGCACACCTTTCATCCCAGCACTCAGGACACAGAGGCAGGTGGATCTCTGAATTTGAGGCCAGCCTGGTCTACAGAGTGAGTTCCAGGACAGCCAGAACTGTTACCTGTCTCAAAAAACCAAAAACCAAACCAAAAAAAAAAAAAAAAAGACAAATCTATCAAGTGACTTCCAGAACAAAGAATTAATTACCCTCCCCAAGCAAGAGTTTGCTTAAACTATAAGATAAAAAAAGTTTAAACAGAGTCAGTCACAGTCACACACACATATACACACACACGCACGCACGCTACTACGTGCACTAGTCAGTGAAAATGCCTACCTCAGGGTCGTCGTCATCAAAATCGTGGAATGTGGAGTGGTCTGGATTATTCACTTTATCCAGCAACTCTATTGCCAAAGACCTTGTCAGAGGCTGGGTGACAAAGGGGTGCTATAAAACACACAAAACACTTTAGAAATTGGATTGCACACCTATCTTCTGAGTATGTGAATGTTTCAGGGTAAATTAATACCTGTAGTAGCTTTTCTGCAGTGGGTCTTTTCTTTGGATTTTTGGTAAGTGCCATCTTCACAAAATGATGAAAACTGTTTGACCTGAAAAAGGTTGGAAATTAGCTTCTGTAGTTTAATTCCCTTTTTGCTCACCTTACTATAAAAGTCAATAAACAAAGATACTTACCACTTCAACTTATCTTTTAGTTTAGGAGGCTGGAAATTGCTTTTTGTCATTAGAAATAATGCCCTGGAAAACAAATAAAACATTGGACATTTCCACATTGCATTCTAACAACAAGAATACATTCCTATCTAGTCTCATCAAGGCTAAAGTAAATTCATAACGTAGTCAATAAGCATCAATCTTCACTGGGCTTAGTGTGGGCACACTGACCTCATGGGGTGAAGGTCAAACATGGGTGGCTGGAGCTCAGCCAGCTCGATGGCAGTGATGCCCACTGCCCAGAGGTCACACAGCTGATTGTACCCTCCTTTCCTCTCAACAGCTGCGACTTCTGGAGCCATCCTGCAGGAAATAATCCAGAAAACAGAACTTTGTGGTTAGTGTGCTTCCCTTTATTCTCACGAGAGGCACATGGACTTGTCAATATCTCATTTCAGTTCTGTTTAGTCCTTGGTGTCTGGAAATAGATAGGCTGTCCTAGCTACTTTCCCCCCGAGTACTTGGTGTCTCATCTCAGCCTTCCCAGTTCTTCCTTCATCAGTTACCTACACTACAAAGTTTATGGAAATTTACCAGTGTGACACTAACCTGTCCCAAATTTGCTCACATCCTGATCTCTGTGCCCCAAAGTTCTATAAAGAAATGACATTTGTAACAAATGGTTGTAACTGTTTTACAGGACACTCATGTCATTTGCCTGCAACTTGGTCATTGCTTCTATTTTACCATTTCTCCAGGCACCAAGACTTTTCACATTTAATATTTGATTTATATTTACTATAAACTTTTGAATGTTTTAAAAAAGTTTTATTGCAATATTGAAAATGTTATCAAAATGAGTGCCTCCTTTCCAAAATTTTTTTATTTGGAGGGAAGTTACCCAGATTTGGTAACTTTTTAATTCCTTTTAACTTTGCTACTGTTTTAGTCTAATTATACCTTGACTTGTTTAAATGGTTAATTTTCAAATACACAAGTTTTGAAATCCCAAACCATAGTTTTAGAAATAATTGAGAAAAACATGTAACATTTTCAGTTCAAAAGAGCAAGTTGAGTGGGTCCTTCACAAATGCACATACTGTTTTCCAGTATGGCTACAGGGAGTCAGGACAGGTACAATAGAACAAAACAAACAGACAAACAGGCAATTCTCAAAACACTTGGTCTTAAAAATGATTTCATCTTGAAATAGCTCTCCTGGAAATGTAAGCTGCGGTAAGGAAAGGGACGTTCAAGTGTTCTAGGTCTTAGTTATTGACAGCTAGAGTGCAGCCACAGAAGAGGGAAGCCCCACAGGGGCGGGCACTCAGAAAGTGCCCTTCCCAAGCCCAGCACACCAGCAAGCTTCAACAACGACACCCAGATGGGGCAGCTACTCCTGCCATTTACAACCATGTGTGCCATTCGTCTGTGAACTAGTGCTTGCTGCTACAAATACACAATTTAATAAAATATTATGAACAGCCCCCGTCCCCCGCCCCCAAACAGTATTTCACTGTGTAACAGCCCTGGCTGTCCTGGAACTCACTCTGTTGGCCAGGCTGACCGCAAACTCACAGAGAACCGCCTGCCTCAGCCTCCCCAGTGCTGGGATTAAAGGCGTGTTGCTCCATGCCTAGCTGAACACTCTTATTGTAAGAGTAAAAAGACTAAGTTATGTTCAAAATTAAAGTAAGTGCTTTAGAAAAACTTGTTACAGACAAGTTTGTAAAGACAACCACCAAAAAGCCTAGCAAATAAGGCAAGAGCACGGCAATCACAAAGTACTGTGATGGCTCCGCATCTGTTGACTCCATGTGCAGGATATTTGAAGAAAGGGCAGAAGAACTATAGAGACACAGGCCACAGGAGTTGCCAGAGGTGAGGGGTAAAGATGAGTCCTTAATAAACATTAACTGGGCATGTATGCAGAATCGGGTTAGTCAGGAGATGTGTGTGTTCCTCCAGATGCTTAAAGACCAGGGAGAGAGGACTTAGGAAGAGCAGTGGATTCTCCTCAAATCCTTGCTCCTCTCTGAAAGCAAGCCAGAACCAGGAAGGGCAGAATAAGGAGAAACAAGTACACACTTTCTGAAGCCCTAGGGGATATACCTTACCTAGCACCACAGAGAGACCAAAAGGGAATGCAGAAGAAAAGGCAACCCAAGGGTGCAGAGGATGAGAACGCATGACTGAGTAGCCTCATAGACTGCCCCACATGCTGTAGAGTTACTAGCTAACAAAAGTCAGGTTGAGGCTGGCTGAGGACAATAATAGCGCTTAAATGTCAACAGTTAATTCCCCAGATTTCTACTCTGATCCACTGAGCCCAGCAATTCCTTCTTCCTCGTTCTCACAGGTCAAGGACCAGTAGAAATATGACAAGCTTTGTTCAATAATTAAGTAGATCTGAGTATAGAATACTGAGTTACCCAGTGTTCTTTGCCTACCCATGCTAGGAACACTAACCACCAGGCCCACACCTTGCCTTTACCGCACACTGAGATGTAAGTCAGCTTTGCTTTCGTATTCTGAGCCAGGCTCTATTTGCCCCTCTATTTGGCTGTCCACAACCTCTTGGGCTCCAAAGAGTCTCCTGTCTCAGCCTCCCCAAAGCTGGGACTATAGGCATATACACCACACTCAGTTCTAGAGCCAGTTGCTTCCATCTTGCTCTTTCGTGTGACCTAACATACAATGATTTTTAAACTTTTGAGGGATGCCTCCCTCATGAAAGCCTGAATGTAAAAAGCGGAGGAATTATTACAGAAATCTGAAGATTTGTGACATTCTCAGCCCTGTAACTCTGGCAGGCCTGCAACTTGCTATGTAGGTAGACCATCAGGCTAGCCTTGAATTCACCGAGATTCACCTGGATCTCGAACATAAGATTTTTTTTTAAGTGAGAGAAATGGAGTGGAGTGGCGCATACCTTTAATCCCAGCACTCGGGAAGCAGAGGCAGGCAGATCTTTGTGAGTTTGAGGCCAGTCTGGTCTACAAAGTAAGTTCCAGGACAGCCAGGGCAGCGGTGAAAACCAGATCAGTACTGTGCCTGCCCACCACTGTGGTCAGTGCTCGGCTAAGCCACCCAGCACACAGCTAAGTAGCCAAAACGATGGAGTGAGTAAAGTAATCAATGATAGGGCAGAGTAAGTAATCACTGATGGGGGTTTTCCTAAGATAGTAAAGACTATCTAGAAGACACGTATGGTAGGAAAGGAAGGTCTGTGGATGAGAAACTACTAGAAAAGGGTTCAAGGACTGAACTGGGGCCTGGCATGCAAGGTTCCAAATGCCCAGAAGCCTGCCCTTGATTGCAGTCAACCAAGACTGCAAAAAGGTTTGGGGAGAAAGCTCAGTGGTAGACTGTTTATTCAGCATTTTGAGGTCATATGTTCAGTTCCCAATAACACCAAAAACAGCAAGGATTTTGAAAACTGTGAATAATATAATTATTGGAACATGCAAGAAGAAAAAGATAGATATAAAAACATTAAAATGTTTTAACTATGTGTTAAAACATTGTTATTAAGCATGTGTTATTAAAATATGTTAACTATCAGAAACCTAACAGCTGTATCAAACTTTAAAGACTTTCCTGCATTATGAAAATCAGTATGTAGGATAGTTTTTGGCCAAGTAATCCATCTAAAAGAATACATGCTTACATTACTAAACTCACTGACTTCCTTCATGTATTCTGTCTTAGGTCTAGGAATTCTGACCAGTCTTTTCCTTTCCTTTTCTTTCTTTCTTTTTTTTTTAAAGAAATGCTGTATTCAATAACAATAGGACAATAAATTAATAATTTTTTAAGTAAATTAAAATAAAATTACCAATATGGGGTACCAATGAAGGACTTCCGTTTGGCAATCGTAGCTGTTATCTGTGCAGAAACTCCAAAATCAGCTATTAAAAAATAGGAGAGGAAATAAAATCATTTAAGGTAATACCAAAAGTAACTTTCAATAACTATTTTCATTAATTTCACAGAAATGGAACAGTCACATACATTTTATATTTTCTAACTTTGATGGACTATTAAAATATCACAAAGTAGTCTGTAGCACAGCCAGATAGATCCCCATGTAATTCATATTAATGAAATTACAACAAAGGTTAAGACCAAATAATTTTGATAGGAAACAAATGGCTTGGGAAAACTGAAACTGACACTGATATAATTTATAATTTCTAGTTTCTAGGAATCTCTATTTCAAGGAGTATTACTAGAAAGGACCTTTAAGTAGCTGTATATTCTATTGACTCTGCCAGACCCGGAACGACATGGCAGACAGATGAAGACGCCCACTGGTAAACCCATCTAGCTTAAAAAGACCCCAAACACGACAGTCCCCAAATCTTTACCTCTGGGAACACTGCAGTGGGTACTTGCTACTATTCCTTAAGCATGCTCAGTTCTACTATTTCTAGTGTGTTTACAACTCTAAGGGAAAGCAGGCATGAAGCACTGCACAAACTCAGCGGCCTGCAGAGACAGCTCAATGAGCACAACACTGAGGGCACAGGACCACACAGATCAGGGTGAAACCTGCTCTCCTCACATTGACAGCTGCTTAGGAAAACTACCTTGTATGTTAATAACTAGATAAATATTGTCAATCTGATTAATCCTAGAGTAGGCCACAGTTCAAAGCAGTTTATTTGTCTGTTTATGTTGTGGAGCTAGGGACAAACCCAGTGCCTTGTACTTTCTGGACAAGGGCTCCCACTGAGCTAACATCCTGAGTCCTATTGACATTTTTAGAAAACAAATGCATATTTTGAAATTTTGTTTGTCCTAAATAGTTTCAAAGTAATTTTTCCACATTTGTTATTACATTCTTGTTATCAGTTAATAAAGTTACTATATTGAACACTTTTCCTGATTTAAACTAATACTGAGTTATTACTGGTTCTGAACTTTATTTTAATTATACCTTCTACGTTACTGTTTAAAGTAAAGCAACACTTAGCATCTAAGTTATATTCTTAAATTATATATAAATATTTATTATATAAATTATATTCTTATATAAATTATATTCTTATATAAAAATAATAGTGTGTTTGCTTTTTAACTACAAAGTACTTTGGGCACTACTAAATATTATTTATTTATTTATTTGTTTGTTTGTTTAATTTCTGTTCTCATTTCTGGTTACAATTTATAGAAATTTCCTACTGAAGTCCAGCCCCTGGGCTTAGAGGTAAAAGAGTTACAATGCATATGACTTCATGGCATCTTTGCAACAATCTGTTTCCTGTGAAGGACAAACTAAGCCTGTTTAGGGGTAGGGAAATGAGACAGAGAGGTGACTGGCCTGCAATAAGATTTCCACTGAAAAATGAATATGCTTATTTCTAGGGATGACCAAGGATGGACGGAGACTTGTAGTCCTAAAAAAATAAATACAATATCCCTAGGGGTGATCTAGGACAGAGGACTTGTAGTTCTGAAAAACATAACAAACAAAACCTCAAACCAAACTCAACTACATTCCAGAAAAACATGTGCATGCGATGGAACTCTGATTTACTTACCTAATTTCACATGACCGTTATCCGTTAATAGAATGTTAGCGCCCTTCAAAGGGAGAACATTTTAGTTGAGTGGGAAGCAGACATTTTATTAGGTGAAACATATATTAGGTTAACTATACATATCAAATAATCACAGCCATAGACATAGAAATCCTTACATTTAAAATGTGTTCAGCAAAAATGCTACATAATTATAGGAAACGTTGTTCACTTTTTAGTTAATCTCATGATGTTTACATATGTGCTCCCCTAAAAGGGCTCCTTGCTAACATGGTATGAATGCTAACACAGACATGATACATTTTCATCTAAATGCTATTTCTTGGCCATCACATACCACCGCCACATTAAAATGTTATTTTAGCCTCATATTTCAATTGCTCTGATTATTATTTAAACTTGACTACTATATTTCTTAAGAAGCCTGCTCCCTGCCCCCGAAATTCACCAGTGCTGGCACATGACTGCCCTACTTATTGGAAGATGAGGTTTCTATCCTAATGGCTTTCTCAAGAGCTTTGAGTCAGCTAGCATACCGATCACTGGCTGTGCATGCAACTCTTAAATGAGCACAACAAAGCAGGAAGCTCTTTAACCCAATGTGCTGGTATGATTACAGCTCAAGGGAAATGTTCTTAGATCCCTTACCTCTAACCAACAAGAGAAAGAAACAGCAGAAGAAAAGAAGGAAGGAAGGAGCGAGAGAAAGAAAGAGAGTAGATGCAGGAGGTGGTGGCATATATCATTAATTCCAGCACTCCTGAGAAAGAGGCAGGTGGATCTCGGTGAGTTCGAGGCCAGCCTGGTCTAAAGAGTGAGCTCCAGGGCAGTCAAGGCTACACAGAAAAACCCTGTCTCAAAAAATCAGGGGGAAAAAAATAGAAACAAAATGGAGACTTCTAGACCCCCCTAGAACATCATCCATGAAGTGGAGCTACATTTACTCATAACCACTGATCTATGGGACAATGGGGAAAGGAAAGAGATGCTAAGGGCCCACATCAGGGCTTCCCATCTATCTCCCTCTGCACAGTTAGACTTCTGCCAAAGTCTTTATGTTCGCTCCCCACTGTCACATTGATTTTCCCAAGTTATAACCTTATCACTCTGACCCATTTATTCTTTCCTCTATCCATCGCCCCTCTCTGAGAGATAGCTAACTGCCAGTCAGGCACTTAAACTCTGGTGTACAGTAATAAGCAAGTTCCAGTGTTTGTGTATGTAGGTGAGAAAGAAGATAAAAAATGATTATTTATGGCCCAACGAAAGAGTCAAAGTCAGGCAGAAACAAACTCTCAGAAAACAAAGAATGGGGCTGGGTAGTGGTGGCAGTGCACACCTTTAATCCAGCACTCTCGAGGCAGAGACAGGCAGATCTTTTTGAGTTTGAGGCCAGCCTGGTGGTCTACAGAGTGAGTTCCAGAACAGGCTCCAAAGCTACAGAGAAACCCTGTCTCAGAAAAAAAGAAAGGAAGGAAGGAAGGAAGGAAGGAAGAAAGGGAGGGGAACAAAAACAAAGAATGGAAAGAAGTTCTCTGAAAGCCGATGATATTTGAGTAGGGTCTTAATGAAGTAAGTATAGACAACCACACCCAAATCTGAGACAAGAATGTTCTAGGAAGAAAGGATAGCAAACACAAAGACCTAGAACCAGAATGATCTTGAAATATTCCAAGAACAGCAAATCTAGTGTGGTTAGGTTGTAGGATATTTGTACCCTGTGTAAAGGTGTATTAATGTGATTGGAGTAATAATCCAGGAGGTATAGGAGGGATTTCTGGGCAGAAAGAGAAGAAGTAAGAGGAGTTAATAGAGGCTTGAGAGAGATGCAGAACTAGTCAGACCCACAGAACAGGATAGAGGTAGAACGTAGATTAATAAAAATATGGGTTAGTTTAAGTCATAAGAGCTAGTTAGGAACAAGCCTAAGCTAAGGCCAAGCTTTCATAATTAATAAGAAGTCTCTGTGTCGTTATTTGGGAGCTGGTGGGACAGAGACAACTCGGCACATGGTTGTGACATAATGTGTAAAAGAGAGGAATGGAGTGTGAGGCCAGCTCAGAGAAATGCATGCAGGGCCTGGATCACACATAACCTTGCTGGCCACAGGCCGAGCACCTGCATTTCTCAGTGAGTACTAAGGGAAACCTATGGTGCTAGTAAGCAGGGGAGTGACATGATCTGACTTTAAAAGGCCATTCTGCTTGTCAAATGGTGTGGTAACTAAAGAACCACTCAAGAATGGAAGCAATGAGAGCAGGAAGAAGGTTACTACAGAAATACAGGTGAGGCATAGAAAGCTTAGACAAGGGCGGAGGCTGTGCTGATGGTCAGAACTTACCCAGACCCCAAAGTCAAAAACAAGTCCTTGCACAAAGGGACAAAACTACCCAGCCATGCTCATCACCTGCAAAACCCACACACTCCCTGCTCAGGATAATACAGATATCACAGTCTCCAAAACGGCCTCATACTTCACTCTGCATTTCTGTTCAGATTGTTCTTTTAACTTGGAGAACATGCCAATCTCTACTTCTGACAAAAACCTACCAGTCCTTCCCAATCATCCAATGCCGATGACTAGATCCTCCTTTAGTACTCATTTATCTTCGAAGGACAAGATCCCTGCTTGTGTCTTTGAAGGGGCTTATGGTAAATACCTAAAGCAGGAGTCCACACATCTACTCACATTCCAGGGAACACTGGAATGTGTAGGCATGTGGACGTTTTCTAAGGACAGAGTCCAGGGCTCCATCACGGACTAGGAAAGCAACAAGAGTCATTTCTCTCACAAAAGATTAAGTTAAAAACTCGAGAAAAATGAAAGAGGGAGACAATGTTACAAGGAAGGAAAAAAGAAGAAATAAACAAAAGGAAGAAGGGTTTCCATTGAAGAGCACAGTAGAGACACCCTCGGGAGTCCTGTCAGCCCGAGCTAAAGTCAGTTTGGCCAGCACTGCTGTCCTCTGGGAGCCAGAGTAGAGCACAGGAGTTGCTAGGCTTCTTTTGCCCACAAAGACACTTTATTAATGACATCTTACTTTACCTTAAGAGTGCCAAACTTAGACAATACAGTAAGCATGCAATTTACTGTGATTTTATAGAAGCTATGGAGCTAATTTGTATCTTACAAATGAAATAAAAAACAAACAAAAACTATAAAAACACTAATCCAGCCAGGTGTGGTGGTACTTGTCTGATTTCAGCACTTGGGAGACAGAGGCAAAAGTAACAGGAATTCAAATACATTCTCAACTACAGAGTATGCCTGAGGACAGACAGCCGGACCTACAAGGATGATGTCTCAAAATACCTCTAAAGCAGACCCAACTGAGTAAAACCCCAAACTTAGAGAGCAAACTTTACTGTATGTTGGTGTGGAAGGTCCATCTGTCTCTGTGTTGCTTTTCTTGGTTAATGAATAAAGAAACTGCCTTGGCCTGTAGATAGGGCAGAACTTAGGTAGGCGGCAGGGGGGTGGGGGGGGGGAGAAGGATGGAACTGAATGCTGGGAGAAAGAAGGGTGGAGTCAGAGAGACTCCATGCTCCATGGATCCGTTGGAGACAGACACTGGGAATTTTACCTGGTAAGCCACTGCCATGTGGCAATACACAGATTAATAGAAATGGGTTCAATTAATATAAGAGTTAGCCAATAAGAAGCTAGAGCTAATGGGCCAAGCAGTGATTTAATTAACATAGTTTGTGTGTGGTTATTTCAGGGCTAAGCTAGCCGGGCAGCTGGGATGAACAAGTGGTCTCCAACAGTATGTGACCTTGCCTCAACAATGCTGCTCTAAGAATGTAATGGGCCTTACCATACATCACTCATGTTTGCTATTGTAATTTACTTCAGGTAGCAAACTTCCCAAATAATTGAGAGAAGTCTGCTCAGAGACTGAGTTAGAGTATTTAAAAGTGAAAAACATATTATTTAAAAGCAAAAAACAGGCCCAAAGTAGAATGCATACCTTTATATCTCTGTGCATTTTTCCTTTACTGTGGAGATAATACAATCCCTGGAGTTTCAAAAGACAGAAAAACAAGTAAGATTTATCACATGGCATCACTGAGCAGTAGTTACTGTGTTATTTACTCTACAGAAAACCAAGTGCCAAGAACCAACTCATTACAATGAAATATCATAGACAACAACAGAGTCAGAGTGAGAAAGATAAAGAAAGCTCAGACAGAAGCACTCATTTTTCTAAAATAACATTTAGTAAATTGTACAAATGATTTAAATTTGTACAATTGTATGAGCATACATTAAAGTGTATGTTCCACTAGAATCAGAATAAATTTCAATTACTCTGATACTACTGAATTTTCAAACCTTTCTTTAGAGTAAGAGGAATATACAGACCCACAGGGCTTGAAGTCTAGGTTATATTATAATCTTTAGGCTTTATAGCATTTAATTGTAAATACAGCTTGCATTTCTAACAGTTTGTATATGCATTAAGGGCCAGAAATACAATTTGGTCTACACATTTTGTCTAGCATGTGTGAGGCCCTGGCTTCAACCCCCAGCACCACAAAAACAGAACAATGCAAGTAAGTAAAATAATACAACTATATTAAAAGTTTTCAAGAGTTTACCAAACTAGATTATCTTGTCCCCTAACAGTAATGCATAGCACATAAACATTTAATAAAGAATAGTACTTTAAATATGACTTGCCTGTAGTGTTTCTCTGCTAACATATGCAATCTGCAGTTCTGAGAGGGGTCCAGTTACTATAAGAGAAGAAAATTACTATTAGTAGCATTAAGCAACACATGTTTTCCACCAAGTGACCAAGTTTATAAATTCCATTAAGAACAGACTCAACATACCTAAACAATTTTACTAAACCCAATGCCTAAAAGGCAGTTTTGACTTTGATTCTTTTTAGGTCTGACATGATCACTGTTGTATTTCCAGTGTTTAGAACAACGCCTGGCACAGAAAAGCTGCACTGTGTTTATAAACGAATGAATGACTAAACTGATTATACTTTTACTTTATACCTTGCTGATTCAATATTCACAAATGTTAAAAGAATGCCCAAGTGGCTTAAGTTTTCATTAAGGTTTCTTTATTGATGAGTAACATGTATTACAGTTGGCTTTAAATCAATATTTTCCCTAAAAGTATTACCATTGTAGTTATAAAATTAATGTATGTTCACTATGAAAATTCTACTCAAATACAGAAGAAAGCAAAGGTCTCTTCCTTATCCAGAGTATTACTCAATATTACAAAAAGTTTGGTCAGAATCTATAAGTTTATTTTATACAGGCATTTTATATGATTTTCAACTTATAATGGGTGATGTTCTTGATGAATCCATTTTAGGTTGACAATGTTCTAGGTAAAAAAAGAATTCTATATACCAACATATCACATACACCAACATACGATATCACAGCTAAGCAGTCCTGGACATACAAAGTATCATCGTTACCTCAGGGTCTTGTTGCTCAGTGGGATCTGTACTTGCTACCACTGTCTAGTAACATAACCAAGAGTAATGAGTGTTGACAGAATGGTTTTTCTCCAGCCCGCGGTCCCACTGGACCAGTTTCTTTCTTCCAGCCTGTTCCCAAACAACCACTCAGAAGCTTAGTTACAATTGTTTGACTAATGTCTTAGACTTCTTACTGGCTAGCTCTAACTATAAATTAACCTGTTTCTACTAGTGTTTATTTTACCGTGAGGCTCGTGGCTTGTTACTCACATCTTCTTCCCCTGCCTTCTCTCTCTCTCTGACTCTCTGTCTCTCTATCTTTGTTTGGACTTCCCGTCTAGCTTTACTCTGCTAAGCCATTGGCTGAAACAGCTTTACTCATCAACAGGTAAAAGGAGAACATATACAGAAGGACATCCCATATTACATAAGCTCTCACTATACATGAGATTAGAATAGCAGTCTGGGAAGAGGTCAAAATTTGGCATATGGTTTGCACTGAATGCATATGTCTTTCACGCTATTGCTAAGTCAGAAAGCCTGTAAGTTGAACCATTGTAGGTTTAAATGTACTGCACATACAAATGAGCAAAAATTAACTCAGCACACATGATTGTAAACCCTGCTCTTTCACTATCATAGACATTTTTCCCCAGCAATATACATGCCTTAATTTTTTATCATAATTGTAATGTAAATTATACTGATAGACTGCCACATGCTGTTTCAAGATTGTGGAAAAAAGAGGAGGCCCTCCTTGTCTCCTCCAAAACTCCTGTCTTGGGTCAGGCTGGCCCCTGACTCTATAACGACTCTGTAATGGGGAGAGAGAAAAAAAGCAAAGCAGGAAAGGTATTAAAAATATCACATCCCTGAGAAGAGCTAGGAGGTGAAGCAGCTTTAACAGAGCTGCTGCTGTTTATCTCACATACCTAAAATGCCAGTGGAAGGAAAGCTACAAACCCATTCAGGGACAGAAAGTTCCAAGTGGCAGCAACTTCCCCATTCAATTTCTACTGGGTGCTTGTAAGGCCCCAATTTGATGGTGGTGTCTTTGCTCTGTCATGAGACTACCCCAGGCATTTTTGTTGGACGCTGTAAAGTCGTGATTTGATGTTGTGCGATCTGAAGCTTCTATTTATCTGCCACTTGCTATCTTCTTTTACTTTTGCTTGCTATATGCTTAATTACTTCACTCACTGAAAACTGAAAGAATGGCAGTGACAGCTCATTTTCTGGACTACATAATATTTCCTGTGTGTGCATTTGCTATGGTTTGAGTATATATGTTCCTCTAAGATTTGAAGATGATTTTAGAAAACCTGCCATCTTTCTCCTCCTTTGATTGTGGTGGTTAGAACACAAGAGAACACCAGCACATAAAACAGAAGCACAGCAACAATCCCACTGTTGTGCCATTCTTATGTTAAATAAAGCCTACACCACAAAGATAAAGTGCTAGGAAAGGAACTCTGAATAGTAAAATTCCCACCAAAATGGCCTTTCATCATCTTCTTTAATACAATCAACCTTGAAATTACTAAGAGGCCCCACACTTGAGAACAGGAATTCAAGAGAAAATGTACAAATATTTTCTCAAAGAAATCGACTTTTGAATTATTAAGATACTATGTTTTACATTAATCAAAAAGTAAACGTGCAGAGAAAGAATAAGCCTACTCCAGTCAGAACCAGGATAGAAGCGGAAGACAGAAAAACATTCCACAGAAAACAGCAAACACAGTTTATCTTAATGAGTCTTCTGTATCTCACTGACTTTCAATAAAAATGGTTTTAATCATTTTCTAATTCCCCAGATTTCTGCACTAAGAGAACCAACATTTAAGGTCTCCATGAACACCTGAGAGCAAAGTCAATGACTTCGGCATCACCATCACTCAGTGTCTCAGTTACTGTTCTCTTGCTGAGAGGAAACACCATATAAGATGCAACTTATAAGAGAGAGCAGCGTCAGGGCTTGCTACCGTTTTAGAAGGTGAGGCCACTATCATCGTACTGGCAGGCAGGGAGGCCTGGTGCCAGAGCAACAGCGGAGAGTTCACATCTGATACACAAATTGCAGGCAGAAAGAAACCTCAACACCAATGCCCAATGACATACATACCTCCTCCAACAAGGCCACACTGCTTCCAACACGGGGCATACCTTCTAATCCTTCCCAACCAGGTGCACTAACTGGGGATCAAGCATTCAAACATACGAGCTTATGGGGAACATTCTGTTTTAAACCATCACACTCGGGTATCATGATATTCTGTCACCAAGGGCAGAATTTGAAGCTCTGAATTGTGATGTTCCTTCAAAGTGAGCAAGCGATTCCAGTGCATGCAGCTTTCTCTTGTGTAGAGTAAATGCCCTTTCATCCGTACACACCACACAATTCAAAAATAAAGCATAGCTTTCTTTTCTTAAACAATATTAATGTTTAGATACAGTAGGTAACAGACTAAGAAACTCTGCTTAGCATCTATAAAGCAACTCTGGTCTCACCATGATATATGTCCTGTAAGGAGCCGCCTCCACAGAACTCCATGCAGATCCAAAGTTTATCTCGCCTGTGAAAAGAAACAGTGGTCCATTATGTCTTCATGATTAAAATATTTGTAATAGTATCTTGTGTGCTATAACACTGAAAAACTAACAAATGCAACATGCTGTCTTTTTAAAATGCCAATTAATCCCTTAGAAAATGACTTACTGCATTGCTGTAATTCAACCCTAGGTTTTACTACTTAAGGTAAACAGTTTGTAGAATATAAAGCTGTCATTAGGCATATTCAAATGGAATGTCCCTTTAGT
Organism: Ondatra zibethicus; assembly: GCA_004026605.1. NCBI lineage: Eukaryota > Metazoa > Chordata > Mammalia > Rodentia > Cricetidae > Ondatra > Ondatra zibethicus. The sequence goes on along the minus strand of PVIU01014995.1, from coordinate 4,226 downwards.
TAAAAACTTCCTGTCTTATGTTTACCCATTTACCCAGATTAGCACAGAAAATGTCAATACATCCCAAACACATCACTTTGAGAGCACTTTTAACCAACAAACAAATGTAAATGTTACCTTCAAATGAAAAAAATAACATTTCCAAAGTCTATAAAATTTATCACTGTTGTTTAGATAGTATTTCTCATTCATATCCTAAGATGGTATAATCATGCAGTGACAGAAGAAATAGCCAAGATTTATATATCTTTCTCTTTTGTTTATTCCTTTATTCAATCATTTGTTACTTTTTTCTCTTAAAACACACCAGGAACTGTACCATTCTCTGGGGCGAGATAGGATGGAAGTTTCTGGACTTGGTAAATTCTAAAACGTTCTATAGGTGAACAAATATATGAATGAATGAAATAATAAATAAATAAATAAATAAACAATTAGATCAGAGGCCAGGAAAATATGGTCAGTGCCCTGAATCTAGTCCGTTGCCTGGTTTTGTATAGTCCTGGAACAATAAATGATTAAATGGTTGGGGGAGATCAAGAGAGTATATTTGACATGTGACAATGATGGGCATTTTATTGTTCTATAGTTTTATTAGAACAGTCATATCTGCCCACTTATATACTGTCTGAGCTCGTACCAAGACAGCAGATGTGAGTAGCTGCAAAATGTGTCACTCACAAAGCCTCCAGTTTTACCACATGGGTCTTCATAGACAAGTATCACAAGTTTTCTCCCATCATAAACTAAAGCACCTCAGAGTATAATGGGAACTGCTAGGGAAGGGAAGAGAACCCAGAAAATAAGGAAAGGGCAGAGTAGAGAGGGTGGACAGGATTTAAGCAAGTTACATGCATGTATCATGGAATATCACAGTTGACATTGTGACCCAGTGATGAAGAAACACCATGACACCTTGGGGAGGACAGGGTTTACCTGGCTTCCCTTTCACAACACTGTTCCTCAGGGAAGGAAGTCAGGACAGTAACTCAAACATGACAGGAACCTGGAGGCAGCAGCTGCAGTAGAGGCCATGGGCCTTCCCACAACAAATACTAATGAAAGTGCCCCATAGGCTTGCCTCAGCCTGGGTTACAGAGGCCGCTCCACAACTGAGGCTCCCTCCTCTCAGAGGACTTTAGCCTGTGTCAAGTTGACAAAACTAGCCAGGAAAACAGTGAAGCTTAGTAATTTGTACAAATAACACATTTATACATATTTTTTAAGTTACAGGCATTTTATAAAGAAGTTGTTTACTGAATTTTGGATTAATGTGCCAGGAGACTCGGAGATGAAAATATCTCGGCAATTTAAGGGAAGGTTTTGTGAGGAGACAACATACAAGCTGGGTCTTGAAGTTCAAGCAGGAGAGGAGGCCTGTGCAAAAGAACAGACACTTGAAAAGAGACACTACACGGGAGAGGCTGGGCGACGGGACCTCAAGAGACAACGGCTAGAGATGAAACTAGAATACGCTGGGGTTGTGCCACAAAGTAATTCTAGTTGTGGGCTCCTCAGTACAGTTACCTTCGCCGGGATAATCTTTAGCTCGTAGACATCTCTCCTGAAACGTGGTATCTAAAACCAAGCATTACTCGGAGTGCCACATGAACAGAGCATTAAAAAGCAGAGCTGTTGGTATTAATAGGAGGACTAGCTGGAGTAGCTACACCTAACTGTTGGCTTGGTTGGCTACAGCAGACCATGTGGCATACAGCAACTGCATGAGCAACCAGAGTGGAAAGGTCGGCTAATTTGATAGTGTGAAGCAGCAAGATACCATGGGTCCAGAAGGTAAGGCTCAAGAGAGTAAAGCCCAAAAGAAATCAGAAACCGTTTAAAATTGACATCTTATAAGATGTCATATGCATGGAAAGGTATATGAACACCACAGCTAATGCATACATTTCTGTTGCTGTTTCTGATATGGTACATATCAACAAATGCAACCCACAGAATATCAGCTGGCTGCCCAGTGGCCAGGTTTTAAGAACTCTGAGAATGGTTGGCTGTAGTCTTATTCAAAATAAGAAAGGCGAGGCTGGAAAGTTGGCTCAGTGGTTAAGAGCACTTGTTCTTGCAGAGGATCAGGGTTCAATACATAGTACACACATAATAGATTACAAACATCTGTAACTCTAGTTCCAGGGTATCCATGGCCTCTAAGGGCACCAGACACAGATGTGGTACACATACATATACACAGGCAAAACATTCAAGCACATTAAATAACACATTTTTTAAATTAATACAAAAAGAAGGCACCTCTGACTAGAGGTTGCTACAAAGACATGTTTAAATTCTTCATAGAACCCAACTGCTATCTTCTTTCCTGAGATACCATACTCCATTTCTTTTATTAATGTAGGTATATATGTGGAGGCCAGAGGACAAACTTCGGTGTAAGCCTCAAGGGTGCTGTCTACCTCTTTTGAGACAGGGTCTCTTACTGGCCTTGAGCTCACCAAGGAAGCCCATCCTCCTGTCTGCGTCCCCATCACTGGGATTACAAGATGAGCCATCAGGCCTGGTATTTCCAAGTGGGACTCAAGGGCTGAGCTCAGGACATTGGTCTTGCAAGACAACTGAGTTATTCTGCCAGCCCTGGAGTTCCAGATATTTCCGATTACCAATTCTTCACTGGATCAATAGCTAACAAAGATTTCTCTATCAGTGGGCTGTCTCTTCACTTGTATTACAATTTACCTTATTTAAATCACCTTAAATTATTCCAGGAACTCAAAGAAGATGCAAAGTTATTTTTTTTCTTTTTAAAGAATAAAAACATTAAAATGAGATGGGACTGATTTGGTATTGCTTTCCACAAAGGCCAGGATGGTCGCCACTTGTAAGTGCTCACTGATGACATGATTAATAATTTATTCATGATGTTTGCTGGGGAATGGCTGACAGTTGATTTGATTGTATTTTTTAGAAGTCATCTTTCTTCCTTTTGCAAATTAGTCATTGATTATCTCTAATCTTCAATGTCTCTTCTATTTGTGAAAAAGACATCTACTGATAGTGGATGACAATCACATCTGCTAACTGTTCAGTGTGAGACAGAGCTCATATAAATCTAAAATTTAAATTCATTTAAAGTGTCTAGCTGCCTTCTAATTCCCTCCTCACCTGTCCTATGCTTCCACTCCATCTCAAATGCTTTGCCTGCCCTCCCCAGCTTGAAAACAGTTCTCCACAGCAGGGCGAGCTACCAGGGACTCGCTCTCTACTGTCTTTCAGATTCACTGCCACTGGCTTCCACTTAAAACGGTTCCGTTCCGATTCTTCTCTAATATACAGTGTGTATTTATGTTATGCAGTGACTTTCTAGTTTATAGGCAAAGAAAACCTATGGCCTATACACGCTGACACTATTTAAACACACTAAAAATGCTTTACATTCATAACATTCCACTTGGTTAAAATCTCTATTATAAAAAATAAAAAAGTTTAGGCATCTAGAATTAGAAGAATGACTCTTGTCTGACAAATGTCTTGGCTGTGATGACAAATCTGCAGGCACTAGGTCACTCGCCACACTATCAGTCTCACGGGATGGAGTGGAGTCAATAGGCCCACTTCATGCAGGCCAACAAGTTGTGGGTCTTTATGGCTAGGTATCTGAACTGGAATAAATATGCTGCTTCAATAAATGTGTAGAAGCCTTATTTTTTATTTTGTAAAATTAACCTCTCTACCTTACACCTACATAAACAAACAAACAAAGACAGAGCAGGTGGAGTGCCTCTCACTATATACATTTTCCAGTTTGTTGTTCATTAGAATTGACAGCAACAAAAGTTCTAACAATTATTTACTGATCTGAAAGTCTTACTCTACCTTTTCATCTTCCCACACACCACAGACGGAAAAGTAATTAATAACTATGAGTGATTTATGGTGTTCACAAACACAGCATACTTAAACAGTAAAACAAGAGCTGTGAGCAGGACCACTAGGAATCAGCACTGCTGGGAATGCACACTAAACTGCTCTTCCCTAGGAGAGAGACCCAGCCACCAATGGCTGCACCGCTGTAGTCACAAAGACAACTCAACTTCAACTTAAGTCACCAATGTGAAAAATACAAAGTTCAGTAACTGCTGGACATTTTCATATGGGCTCATTAACTGGGAGTCAAATTTGAAATCTTTTGGTTCATTTTCAAAATAGACACTCAAAAACATAAAGACAGTAAGCCATTCAGCAGGCTCTCTCCTTAG